>PVHY01001262.1:0-167249 GCA_004024945.1 Uropsilus gracilis
ATCTATCTATCTATCTATCTATCTATCTATCTATCTATCTATCTATCTATCTATCTATCTATCTATCTATCCTTCTGTTCACTTTGTGAATTTTATTCTTCGGTTTCCCCTGTGATTTGCTTTTTGCTTAAATCAGGCAGTTTGTTTTGCTTGCAATTAAGAACTGACTGTTAGGAGTCATAGAAATATAATAAACAGAATGGGAAGAAGACAGTACTCATCAAATAAAGTCTGAAATATTTCAGAATAGAAGTCATGAATTCTCAAATTAAAAGATGACATCAAAATTCAAGTAGGAAATACAAAAAACAATTTCACACTGCGACTCATCATACTGAAATTGGAGAATATCAAAGGGAGAGAAAAGAAAAAAATACAGCAAAGACTGCTTTAAATAGACTGACAGACTGATAGATTTCACATTTGTAACAATAGATGCTAGGAGATAGTAGAATAATGCACTTAAAATAATATATTCAAAATAACTGTCACTCTAATGTGATTCTCATTTCTAGCCATTCAAGACTGAGAGGAATTAAATAATTTTTGTCAGTCAAAATCATATGTGTATTCCTCACAAGTAAGTTATTTACTAAGTAAACCTCTAAAATAAATATGTAGAATGAAGGAAATTAAAATAATATATGGTGATATTTAAGCTAAGATAAATTAATATGGTGTAAATATTCACTGCAAAAATTAATAATTAACAACATAAAATATACCTAGGGTCTATTTATTATTAACATTAATTATAGTTTGCATGGAAAAATTAGTCTACTTAAATGCATATTTTTATATGTTTTGAACATTTTGTAATGGTTTGTAAGACCAGAACAATCAAGAAAGAGAACATTTCCATCAACCAAAAGATCCTACATGCCCCTTTGTATGGTAAATTAGTTGGTCAGGCTTTTTCTTCCATTAGCTTCTATGGCCAGCACCTCTGGCATTGTGCCCTCCCCATGGTTGCATGGGCACGCCTGTATCCAGTGGGTGTGCACATGTGTGAATGGGTGCACCTGGCCTGGGAAGAAGGGCTTTTGGGCAGTTTCACTCTGGAGGCAGAGAGCACAAGGGGAACATGGGGAGGAGAGAACTCCACAGACAACGAAGCTGAAGAAAGTACATGAAGACTCCAGAAAGTCTGGGGTACTGCCTGACTCCCAAATTCCCCAACCCTGGCCCTGCCATGTCCTGGCCTGGTGTGTCTGTGTAACTGTTAGAAACAATATATATAATAACGTACCCAGATTGGTGAACTTGCACTTCACCTGGCATCATAAGCAAACTGCTTAACCTTACACCCTCCCATGTCAATTCCTGTAACCTGAAAATTTGCTATTCAGCAAATTCAAGATATCATATTGCAGGGAGCGATGCCAAGTGACCATATTCTGTCTCTAGCTCCACAAATGCATTCATCAGAAAACCATGATTCTAGCCAGATACTCCCAGCATTGGACTGAGCGTGAAAGAGCTCATTTGTTAATTGCCTCAGAATATTGACTTCCATAACAATTTCTACACTGGTGTGGCCACAAGCTAAAATGAGAATGTGGCCAGATACTTACTCTTCACCTTGCCTACAATTTCTACCTTTTTCTTCAGAGGTATTTCCTCCTGTAAATCTCTTGCATGTCAAGTCTCACCATAATATGGTTGCATAGAATATTCAAACTGTCCCAGGTGATACTGAGCAGTCCAAGCAACTGGTTTTGAATCAAGTTTTTGAAAATGGATCATATGCCTACCTTGATCACTTTTAAATTAGCTTTCTCTGATGTTTATATTGTTGGAAAATTATATTGAGTGGCTTCTCTAAATCTGTCCATACTGCTTCATTTCAGTTTCTCAGATTCTGGTAGACCCACCTACAGCTCATCAGTAATAAACACCTGTTGCACCTAATGGTTATGAATAATCTTATCAACATATTTTCTCCATTGAAAATAGTAGGTAAATAACTTCAACTTCACTAAGAATGCACGAACAATTTTTGGTGTTCCTCACTTAGTCAAGTCTTGTTTTCTCTCCTATATTGTCTGCTCATATTATAAAAGAAAAGGAATCCCTGGAGTATCCACTTGTATCCAAAACTGGTTGTATATGTTTTATAAACAGTTGGTCCTATATAATTTTTAATATTTCTGGCCAGTTATTCATTCAAGGATATTTTTGCCACCGATGTTGGCGAAGTTAAAGGGTTTTATTTATTTTTTCATTAAAATTTTTGTTTTTGTTTTTCATAAAAGTAAATTGAAAGCTAAATCACCATGTCATTCTGAGAAAGTATACCTGGAAAGAGCAAAAGAATACCATTTAGTGGAAAGATGGGGCATTACAAAGTTGGACAAAGCAGTTTAAAAATGAGAAAGCAATGAAACATTAAGAATATGAATGACAAAAGAAATATTACTAGTTTATTTAGCAATGACCCCCTTTAGAACTTTGTTTCACCAAAATTAAATTTAGAAAGTCTAAAATACACTTAGATTATAATATAAAAATCAACTTTGTGTACTCAGCTGAAAAACTTGTCTTATTTTCTGAGGGGAAAAAAAGTTCCTGAAAGTAAAAGAAGACACAAATGTCTATTTCTATTTCTTAACTTATTTTGAATACAAAATATATCCTAAAATATCTAACAAATACTGATACTTAATTTATAATCATGTAGTATATTGATGTTGTAAGACAGTTAGGTTCTCTGATAATAAATGTCTGTAGGAATTATTCATGCTGAAGCTAGAACAAAATTGGCAGTAAAGATTAAATTCACATTATTCTGGAAAGGCAAGGGATTTCAACTTGAGCCTCAAGCAACCAGAAGTTCTAGTTAGAAAGACGTCAGTTAGATTAAATAGCTTAGGTTTTCCTATGGGTAATGTGGACAAGGAAGAATTTCCAAACATATCTTATTGTTAAATAGAGCAGTTAGTATCAAAAAGTAACTTTCATTCAACAAACATAAATAGGGTCTTATTAAGTGCTGGGAATATTTCTAAGTTTTTAACTTATTTTAGTAAACACAAAACCAAAACAACCTTTCATAGTGAAGTTTATATTCTAGAAAGTCAACTTACAAGTATTAAAAACTCCCAGTGCATGCAACTTTACACACTATCTTTTAAAATATGTTTTAAATATAGCTAAATGTGATATATTCTCTGGACATTGGTGGAAATATATATTATGAAATCATATATATTTTATGATAAATAATTTTTCTCATGTTTAAACAAATAACCCTCAAATAAAAATAAAATTCCCTGGAAGCTTTTTCTATTGTTTGTGTGTAATCAAATAAAATTCAAATTAATATTTTAAAAATACCATCAAATGTATGGCTAAATGTTTGAAATTCAAAAAGAGCAGTATATAGTTCAAAATTCCTGTAACTTTTTTTTTTTTTTTCAGACTAGGTCTTGCTTTTTTTGCCTTGCTTTTTGTGCCCCCGGGGTACCACAGACTTAAGCAATCCCCAGCCTCAGCTTCCTAGGTAACTGGGATTACAAATGCATGCCACCACACCCAGCTATTTTTTGGGGACTAGGTCTCGCTACGTATCCCAGGCAGGACTCGAACCATGATCCCTGGCCCCAGCTGTGACTTCCTAGGCTGCCACCTACAGGCATGCGCCACCATGCCCGGCCTAAAATTCCTGTAACATCCAGTAAATACTTAGGGGTGATGAATTCATCTATATTTATTTTCCAACATATTTTTAAGTTCAAAACTGCTATATGATCAGTTTTTTTCAGTACAGTCAACTGTTACATTTCATGTAAGTCATTGAAATCATTACTAAAACTTAGTAACTTTAACATATTCCATTAATATAGCACATTATCAATGCATAATGCTAAAGTTAATGATTAGATGAAATTATTTCATTTTGATATATTCAGGTTAGGTTTTTAAAGTTATTAAAATCAAACTTATTAGAGAACTTAACAATAGTTTCCCATTTTAGGTAGCTGTATAATGTTTGAGTTCCTAAAACCTTAGACAGCTTAGGTATTTGAACCACTCATTCACGGAAGGAAAATCATATACAACTGTCATTATTAACTTTTGATTAATGATAGCTCAAGTACATTTGAATGTGTTTATTAAGATGATATAATAAAACAATTTGAGCTTAAAAATGTAGGCAAGGAATGGATATGTCATGCTGTAAAGGAATCATTCCAGCAGTGTTACCAATTTTTGAGATTGTTTAGACATTATTTCCACAAACCTTTCAAAGTAGGCTAGTATGGTTAATGATGGAGTTTCAGCTTAACTCTACATTTCCTTGCCTCTCTGGTTTTCATTTAGACCTTTCACATCATTTCAGCAGGATTTTTTTGGTTCAGTACCTTCTTGCTAAGCAGCTGAGAATTTCCTCCAGGGTCCCTATGGTCTCAATGCTAGACCCACTGAAACTATTTGATGAATAATCCTCTGGTAAGTGTGACTTGTGTGGCAAATGCACACTTATGGCTGACATAGCCTGGTGTTAAAAGAACATAAAATTGAAGTTATAGTTAATAACCTGCCATTTGGCATTATACCTGATTTTTTTGCTCTTTTGCAGTTAAGGTTATATGAGTATTTCCATTAAAAATTGATTTTCAGTGGTTTGTAACTTAACTACAAATAATCTGTCCATGATAGATGAAAACTGATATATGAGTGTATCCCTTAGGAGCAAACACATAATTAAATTTGTATGGTTATCTTAAAGTTAAATCACAGTAGCTTAACATTGATATCAAAAAGTCACGGATTTAGGAGAACATTGTAAATCAAATTTAGTCTGGATTTCTTTCAATTTTAATTAGCAAATACAATTAATTTAATTAATCATTTTGATTTCATAGTTTGTAAAAATTTCAAAGTACATACCATTTGACTTTAAGAATTTATAGTTTCCCCACTTGCTAGGTATCAATACTGGGTACATCCTACAAAATACACATTAGGATTTTGCTGTTTATAATTTACTTCATATTACAATAACTTATAATTTAAGAAAAATAATAATTTAAATCAATAAAAAGTTATTATTTGCTTTTTCTCCACAATATGCTGTGTTAGGTGCTGAAAGTTTAAATATAAATAATACTGTATATGCTTGAAGGAGTTAACAGTCTGATAGAGAGGAAAACACATACCAGTGTAAATAACAAAGATACAGAAAAAGGATTTCATAAATAGGAGACAGAGCTTGAAACTGAGGATGGAGATTTCAATGATCTCTTCATAAAACAAATTTGGGCAGGATAATAAGTATCAACATACAAAAGTGAATGTATTTAGATTTTTTAATGATCTAGGGGTACAACATAGAAGAGGTTAGAATAAACATTGGGATCAAGGTTGCAATTTGATTCATAGGTAATAAGATATCACTATTTTAATCCAGAACACTGTTTTCATCAGAAAAATATTTGAAGATTAATCTGGAAATACTGTAAAATTAGCATTTTTTATTTCTTTGATAGTGCTGAATCAGGTCAGATTCCTGGATTTAAATGCCAGCAGCAATAGTCCCTGTTTTGTGAATATGGAAAAGTCTTTTATCTCTTTGACCTATAAGTTGTTTAAAGCCAAAATGTAGATGAAAGATGATTAGTATAACACCTCTCTCATGAAGCTGTATTAAATTAGAAAAAAAATAATAAGCATTGAGTGCTATGCTTAAATACTTGACAAACATTGGTTATTGTTATTAAATTGAATGAACAGAGGGAAAGAAAATCTATAGACAATATGGAAATAAGCAAAACTGGTAAAGACAGACTTAATGATGAACCTGAATAAGGTTTTTAATCATCAGGAAATGAAATGAAATTATGCATTAAATATGGAAAGTGTGAAAGTAGAATATGCAAGACTAAGAAATAGATTGAATTTGAGTTGTGAGAAAATTGTGAGTCAATAATTATTCCCAGAGTTCACATATAAATAACTGGATGTGTGAAGATAGTTTCATGATCATAAATAAGATATTGGAAATAATAATGAACAGTTATAGAATAAGATAAAATGTATTTGATAAAGCTTCAAATGCTCACTAACTCTGTAAATAGCTAGAAGGTCGTTGTGAAAAGGAGGAACTTTGACATTAAACTCTCCTTAAAATATATAGCAAAATTCAAATGTACGCCTACAAGATGTGCAATGGAAATCTTACAGTCACCAATGTTATTCTTCATTGCCCCTCACCATTGTTATTCTTCATTGCCCCTGTTCATCATACAAGCATTACAATACACATAAAAACAGTATGTGAACTAATTACAGAAAAGTGTGTATATATTTAACACAATATTACTCTGAAAATCATAATATTATTTATTTGAAAAAATGTAAATAACTCTAAAGTATGAAAGAAAATTATACTTTCTAAGATCAAATATTTGTAATACATTAAAAAAATACAAATTCCCTAGAATCAAGGAAATACAAAGCATGACTGTATATTTACCTATGCAATGCTATAAATGAATATCAACATTCTCCTCTAATACAATGCTCTACATGTATTAATAATGCCCTTACGATAGTTACTGTATCTGATTTTGTCCTTTTGGGTGGTGGATATTTTTTTTTTTTTTCTTTTTCTCTTTTGAGCACCAAATTCAAAGTGGGTGCAGTCCATTACTTGCTGTAACTGTAATTTATTTTCTGTCACCAGTGAATATTTTCTTTAAAATATGTTGTAAGCCAGCTCCTTAGTTTCCATTATTGATCTTTATTATTAAATTTAGGTACAATTTATAACTTCATGCATGGTTGATTGCAGGTATTCTTAAGCTTTTCATTATTTCTCTAAAATGTCCTTTATCTGCTTCTCCTGCAATCTATGTCTAATAATATGTCTAAGGTCACAATCCTTAAGAAGTGCATAATAGCTTGTGTGTTGTGACAGGAGGAACAAAGAAACATGATAAAAAGAATGATTCTACTCTTTGCAGCATTAGTCTCCTTGAGGAAATTAGTGATAATGATAATAATATTAGTAAAAATATTACTGAAGGTGTCATTAAACCATTTTCTCTTATAGAAAGTAATAATAAGAAAGATGTCATCATTGATTAAAAAATCAGAGTAAGCAACCCAAACATATTATAAGTATTCCTAACTATTATCACTTTCCTCCTGTAAAAATTAATTAATGTGAATTTATATGCTTTTCTTGGATGGTATATAGCAATGAAATAGAGGAACTAGTCTATATTAAAGAAATCAAGTAGAAAGAAAATAAATACCACAAAAAAGCATTAAAATTGATGTAACTCAATTTGGAATAAATTTATAATAAGATGTTTTCATTGCCCATCTAGCTAAAATACAGTGCAGTGAAATGCAGGAGTGTATTCCTGCTGAAAGTGAAAGCATGCAGGAAATGTGAAATACATAAACAGTTTTAAAAAATTGAGAAAAGGATAAAAATATTTAAGAAATTGCTAAGTTCCAAGTAGAATTTGTAGTTAATGGATGTTAAATAAATGTAAAATAGTTAATGAACCATGCCTATAACCAGAAAAGGCAGAAAAAGAACAAATCAAGATAATAAAATTAGGATAAGTACTATAAAAAGACTACAAGTCATGAGACCAGAAAATCTGAGTTTTAGTTCCTGCTTCACTTCATACTTACTACATACCTGGCAAATTCATATCCCCTCTTTGAATATCTAACTCCCAGTACATAAGATGGGAAATAAAATAAATATTTTAGCTACCTACAAGATAAATATGGGAGGGCTGAGCTAAATAACTCTAAATTCACAGCAATTTCACAGCCAGGTAGGGTCTTCACTTGTCTTTACTCTGAAGTCTATGTTCTTCATGTTATTCTCAAACACAACAAAGAACATACTCTCTAGCTGAGAAGTTCACTTATTAATCACACAGCAGACATTTATTATGTAAGTACTATACCGCATCAACATGTATTGAACAGTTATTGAGGCCTCTATGATATAATCTTGTGATTCTATATATAGAAAGAAAGACATCCAGGGTCAGTATTTTGTAAAAGGTTGGTCACAGATATAACACAATAAGAAGAAAAAAAAAGAATAAAAGAATGGTGTCCACGGTGGCTCGTGCCTATAAGCTTCAGCCTATGAAGCAGCCGGGGCTAGGGATCGCGGTTCGAGTCCCGCCTGGGGCCCGTAGCGAGACCTAGTTCCAAAAAAAAAACAGCTGGGTGTGGTGGCACATGCCTGTAATCCCAGCTACCTGGGGCTGAGGCTGGGGATTGCTTGAGTCTGTGGTACCCCGGGCAACGAGAGTCTGCAGTTCCATAGGCAAAAATAGCGAGACCTAGTCTCAAAAAAAAAAAAAAAAAAATGGTGTCCTACAACCATGCAACCATGTCAGGCCAAGCATGTTCATTCTTCCGGAAAATGGAAAAAGAATCTTGGGGCCTTTATTATATCCTATACGCCTCTAATGTTGATACAGAGGACTATATACATGGCAGGCAAGCAGAGGGACTCCAGGGCTTAAGGCAAAACAGCAACTAAAGAGCCTCCTAACCCCCTCTATATTGTTTATTGACCTAGTCTCACAATGGCTACTTTGTTGCAAATGCAACACTTACTTTTTTTTTTTTTTTTTTTTTGCTAACATTTTGAGATTGTGGACTGTCCTTTGTGTGGAAGGCAAAGACCAACTATTTTTGCCCCATTTCCCTTACAGTTACTCTGAATTTAGAGATGATGTCATTAAAGGCAAAGACATCAATAGGGTGAAGAAAGACTGACAACTTTAATGGAAGTTCTGAATTTCCTTAACTGCAGTTTTAGGAAGTAACTGAGGTTATAAGTAATTGTTCGATTACAGTAAAATGACCTTGTGGTTCTGGTATTTTTTTCCTTTGGATTTTTATGGTAAATTCATCTAGCAAATACTACATTTTTATTATAATAAAATATGAATAAGAGAAAAGATATAGTGCTACAATTTTGTCAAGCTTCAATTGTCAATAATATGTGAGCCTGAAAAACACAAGAATGAGAAAAATAAAAGTTACTAAATGTAATACACTCTATCTTGAGTGGAAAGTTGGTTTCTGAGAAAATAAGGATTAAGAAGATATCGAGTTATTTTTAATCAGTATAGATATTCAGAAATCATTTATAAGCATTATTAAGGAGAATCAGTTATGGCTAATTTAAATTCTAAACAAGAGTTGCAATGGTGCATTTTTTTTTTCAAAACTTGAGGTCTTCCAAGTCTAAATTCTATTTTGTATTTTATCAGAATGTACACATTTGTAATATAACCTTATAACTTTTGTCATTTTACTTTATAATACACCTATAACTTTTTGCTACAGTGTGGAAATTATTTCCATCTAGGCCTGGCATAGTACCTATGTAGAAGTTGAAAAGTAATGTACCTACTATACGTTAAGTTTGTTAACTAAAATACCCCTTACAACAAAGGACAAATTAACTAGAGACAAACATATAATTTCTTATAGACATGCACATCAAATATATGAGATCCATAGACACTGAAATAAATGTAGCATATGCGCCATACTGAAAGCTAAGGAAAAGGAGAGTGGGATCTGGATCTGGAATTTCATATGGCAAGATGACAACTCACCAGAAGATGGAAAGATCAAATATTTGGCAATTTTGCTGTGCCATACATAGGTACACTGGAAGTATGAACAAATAGATTTCTAAGTTACAAGTTTACCACTCTTAACATACATTCTGTGTTGTTTTCTCAGTCAATAGCTGTCTCATTGCTAAAGAACCTCTAAATTCTTCCATGCAGTTAAAAAAGTTAAAACACATACCCAAAAAAACCTTTTTCTAAGTCTTAGTCCTTGATTGCTTTATAGTCAAAGCAACCATATGTCAAAATAGCATATTTTGGGGTCACTCATTTTGCTCTCCTTAATCTATATTTTAATGAATAACACTACTCTTCATAATTACATTTGGAAGTCCAAAGTAATCATACTTTTTATTCTGTATAAATTTGTGACTTATTGCATATTCTACTAGGTTTTGTTTGTTTGTTTTATTCATAAGTAGCCTCTGCAATGAATTGAGGACATTGCTGTATTATTATAGAACAATAATCATCAGAATTATTTAAATTCAGTCCGTAAGGTTAACTCGAAAATGTATTTCAATTATTGTCATTTCCTTTAGTCTGACTAAAGAAAAAAAAAAGGACCTGATTTGTAATATATTTATTTTCTTTTGGACATTTAGTTCTTGTTTCATCATTTGATTTTTTTTTCATTAACATTAATATACTTTTGGTTCTTTGTTCTTTGAATTTAAGCATTATTTTTGGCAATGGTAGCACGGAGTAATCTAAACGTACTTTCATCTTCACCACCTTGACTGTCATCTCCCTGCTTTCCATTAAAAATTAAGATCTTATTTGGCCAACTTTATGAACTTTGACATTCTATTACCTAGGTAGCCAACTTTATGAACTTTGTTATAAGTCCTGTTACCTGGCTGTTAAAATAATTACAATATTTTAGAAACAAATGTCTATGGCTTATTCTTCATAATTTATTCTGTTAATATTTTAATAAGAAAAAAAATCATCTGCCACTCCTCGCAGCCTTAAGTTTTTTTTTTTTTTTTTTCACTATCATTTCACATTGTGTTATTTCTGTAGTAATTTGCCCTTTAGACTAAACCAGATGTGGCTAAAATATTTGCAACTGGTAAATGATATTTTGATTTGGAATAATCTTTAAATTTTACTACATATTGATTTACCCTCCTATAAAATAGGTAATAATACTTCACTAACTTGCATGGCTGGCAGGCTTTTTTGACTTTACTAAATTCTTTCAGGCATTTGAATGCGAAAAGAAATTGAAATCCAGGACATTATTACTGTTGTTATGTAGAAAAAATGATATTAAAATACAACTGCATCTTTACACTTCCCCTGGGCCATTGTCCTTTATGTTTTCACTTTATTCAGTTTTCTCTGTGTTAGACTGCCATGAATATAAATTTCATAGGAGATCAAAGGCTACTAAGCACAATGTGTGTGGTTGAAACACCCCCTGTAAGGCAAGAATTAGTTAAGCTTCTTGGTCTCCTCCTCCTAGATTTATATAAAGGTCTACGCCTTTGGTAAGTATATTTTATTTTCATCAGAGTATGACTTAGTCGGCATATGTATAACTGCATGAAGATATTGAATGTGTTGGAAAGATAAAATATGTTAGCTTAAAATCTAATTTTTCACATGAATTACTTGCCTTAGTAGAGTGGATGGTGCCTTCTTAAATCATGCATGACAGAATTTTATTTTCTCTTCTCAGTCATGTACAATAAATGTTTTGTCTTATAATCATTTTAATGTCAGTCTTTCTAGGTTTAAAATGCAATTTTAAAACTACATGTGTTAGAGGGAAATTTTTAAATGTACATCTCTTTAGACCATTTTGACCCACGTTTTCCAGAGATAGTACATGACATTTTGTTATTCCCCTGGTTTCCTTTCAGAGCAATGGGTCTTGATTACTTGGAACAAAGAGAAATCGCCCTGTGTAAAATCAGTTGCCATGTTGCTTGGATAAGGACAGCAATCTCTTCAACCTCCTGAGACTTTCCAATGAGGTTAAAATGTTTCTACAGATGCCACAAGCATGTACACAAATTAGGGAAGGAAAACAGTTAGAAATATGTACAAAGATCTTTAAATGGTGATAGATACTAGAATTTATCATTAGCAATTGAATTGTACAGATTTCACAAATTTCAGTGGAAACTGATACATAATATAAATTAACAAAAAAGATTTACACTGTATAACTGCATTTCCCTTGTGTTTGTCATTCAGTAATTTGAGGTCAGAATTAAGTGTCTATCCTTTAATAGAAGGAAAAATATGATTGCTATAAATCCACTGTTTATTTTGTCTCAACTATTATTTTGATAAAATGTCAAATTTACAAAAAAGTTATAAGACTAGTAGAACAACCCATTAATTATCCTTAAAATACTAGCATTTCATGGTTTTTGAGTATAAATTACAGCAACAGTGTACCTTTACCACTAAATATTTCAGTATGTATTTTCGAAAACTGGTAAATCATCCTATTAGCATATACAAGCAGAAATTTCAGAAAATTAACCTTGATATATGGCACTGCAACCTAATATACATACATCATTCAGATTTACGAATTGCTCCAATAATGTCTGTTAAAGAAAAATAAAATGAGAATCATATATTGCTGTCAATAATCATGACTCTTTAGACTTTCATTCTGGAGTACTTACTCAGTTTTTAATTATGTTTCACCAGATTGATTTTTTTTTTAAGTACACAAGTCACACATTTTGTACAATGTGCCTCAGTATGGGTTTGTATGATATTTCCTGATGATTAGATTCAGGGCATAGGCGTTTGAATAGATACACTTAGAAACTACCATACTCTTCTCTTATGAAGCAAATGAGGTTGATTTGTTTCATTTCTGGTGATGCTATCATTGATTGCTTGGTTAAGATAATGCCAGATTCCTTTGGTGCTAAAGAGAAATGTGATTATTTTTTGCATATAGATGGTTTATGTATAAGACATACACTTCTCTTTCTGACCCTTATTGGAGTCTTACATACTTTTACTCAAAGTGTATATAAAAGTGAATATGATACGGATTTTCTGTTTCACATTCCTTGACAGAAAAGTAAAAAAGAAAATAACAACTTTCATTCAAAAACTACTTGGAGAACCTACTCGAATTACAAATCACTTAATCAGTTTATAAAGATGCATCGACACCCCTCTAGCCATCAGTTAAGTTTTATAAGTTGAACAAAAATATTTAAAGGGAAATATGGAGTATACAATAAAAAAACTTCTAGAAAAGCACTTAAAAAAGGAATGTCAGTCATATTAACTGCAAATTTCTTAACTCAGTTTAAGAAGAATTAAATGCTAAAAGTCTGAAAAATTCCAAATTGATTTGAAAAATGGTAAGCGCTAATGATATTCAAATAGAATATTTTAAATATATCATTAGAATAAAGCTTTATAATAAGTATATTCTGGTTTACAAATAAAAAAGTTATTTTTCTTAATGTAAGGAAAGGTGTATGTCACAAATACGGTTCACCCTTGAATCTCAAATCAAAATCTGTCTTTGAAAGATAGTCACCTTGAATTGCACCTAAAAAAGAACAACAACCAAAAAACAAAACAACCATTGAAATTTAAGTACTGCAATAAAAATGTACAATTCCTTAAATTATGGTGGTGTTATTGTGCTATTTGAAGTTTCAAGAATTTGAAGATTATAGAACTCTTTCTTTACAAAATAACTTTTTCTCTGTGGTTAACATGGGTAGCCCTTCTTCTTTGCATAAGCAACATACTAGTCATTTCCAGTATCTTGCTTAAGCAAGTGAAATTAAGTCACTCTATGATCCTAGTGAAAGAAAAGTAGTGTAATGAAAATAGTAATATCAATGAAACATTAATGAATAACTAGCCTTTGGGTGGAAAGGTAATACTACCACATACCCTTGAGTCCTTCATCAGAACTTTCCAAACATCAGAATTTGCATTTCTGTTTACATTTTTCTCTCCATCATAATTGGTAGTTTGTCACTATTTCTTTACTTGCTTGGAGGCATTATTATAACTGAATACATATTGTGTGTAGAGACGAATCTTCACTCATCAAGGCTGTCAATTTCACCACTTCTCTTTTTAAGTTATTCCTGTTACTCTCCTTCTGCTTTTACTTACTTAAGACATGTCACTCATTCAGCAGATGCACTGACAGATACTTGACTGACGTGTAAATTTATTCACAGGAAAGAAAAGAACATTTTTGTTCTGACATTTTATTTTTATCTCTGTGTGCCATCTTTATTTGACAGATTATAAAGCCATATTCATATTAAAAAGCATCTTTAAATACAGAGCAATTTGCCATATCAATATTGTCTTCCCACCTCTTTTATTTCCATGTCCTAAGAAGGCTTACTGAAAATAACATTTTTTAAGTGTGGAGAGAGCAATCCAAGTAATGGTGATAGCCTTTTCTATTATTTTTACTGCTTTGGTTTTCAATGGATAACGGAAGAAAGTATTATCTTACATTACGGAGACAAGTGCATTGGTATATACTCTACTTGACCTTTCTGATATGATTGAAGGGAGAAAAACGTATGGGCTATAGGGAAAGAAATAATCAAATTCAACAATTTAGAAACAGAAATTAAGAAAATCTACATTTTATTTAAGGAAAACACTGGATAAGAATGTGACAAACTTTTTTATATGTCTGTGAATTAAAACATGCTCCCTATATTAAAATAAAGTCTTGATTTATTTTTAGCAATTTAAGTTTGAAATCCAATAATTTTTTCATAAAATGGTATTTGAAAATACATATATTTTCTACATTTAAAAAACCCATATTTAGTGTAATTATTTGTTTGGAAAAATAAGACTGATATATCTAGTTAACTGAGATGTTAGAAGTGAACTATATGGTCATCTACGTTGAGCACAAACATAGCAAATCATTAACAAGCCCCACAAAACACCATGGACAATCTAATACTTTAGAACACAACTATAGATATAGATATAGATATAGATATAGATATAGATATAGATATAGATATAGATAGTTGTGTTCTAAAGTGTTCTATATATGTTCTATATATATATATATATATATATATATATATATATAGTTGTGTTCTAAAGTATTAGATTGTCCATGGTGTTTCTATGATATTAATGATCAAGTTTTGCTCAAAAAATGGAATTTATTTGCAAGTTCATTTGATTTTTCTAAATATCTAAGGAGTTAACAATGTAAATACCATCAACTGGGTGAAAAAATGAGCATTCACTCATCCTGGTGTAAGGTATTAGTATTTATGAGGTATGCATAAGTGATTACCATTAACAAAAATTTCCAGAGACATTTACTCTTATAGTGTGTTTATTTGATGGTTTAGTAAATACAGAATATAATACAGAATATAATTTAGGATCAAGAGTTATTCAAAGTGTCTTAGGTGTGGTGTGGTAACATATATCTAAAGAGATGTGATCGCTTACCTCTGAATTATTATATACAGTATAATAAACCAATGTTACCTCAATGAAAATAAATGTAAAAAATGTTTCAAAGACATGATTTGTATCAAAATGTTCATTTTTGGAGAGAGACATTAAAAAGAAAAAAGTAAACAATAAGTAATAATGGTAGAGTATAAGAATGAGTAAAATGTTTAAAAATGAATGGCATTTTATTATAAACTGTGTGGAGGTTAAAATGCAATGGTTTACTTAATATTTTATTTTGAATGGTTAGTGCAGATGTTGCTAGCACAGTAATACTTAATATTTGCTGAGTGAATGAACTAATAAATGAGAACCCAAGAGCTACATTTTTAAAATAACTATACAGCAACTGCTTAAGTTGACTTTTTAATATTTTCATCTTTTCAATTTGCAATGATGCATTACTCTTAAACCTAACTAAAAAGTTATTAGTTTACTTCTGTGGTTGTATGGTTCAGTAGCAAGAAAACATGCACTCCTTTCAGAGCTGTGTTCTCTGATACTTTTAAAAAAGTTAAAATCACTGCTCCAGTAACTACATACCTATTTTAAATATCTAATCAAGCTTAGAATCCTTAAAAACAAAGAACCAAAGAAAAAGCAGGAATAATTCTTTAGACTTTCTCCTTCAAATATAACCCGACTTATTAAAATCAGTCTTCTGAAGACCTTAATAAAAACACGAACACGAGGCAGGGAAAACACTCTCATAATGATACATGTGAAGTTAGTTTTGCTGCCTCTGTGGTTGGTGAAATATCTTTCATTTCAACTTTTAATTGAATCATTTTCTGTATCACCTGGGAGACACCATTATGAATCCACACCTGTCGGAAGCAGTTTCTCTGACCCTTCAGTTCACTCTTTTGTTGTATTTGCAGCCACTCACCAGCTGTGCTCATTGGACAACGGTTTCCCTGGGCAAGGCTGTAAATGCTTCATGATATATTTGATATGAGTTTTACCTATAAAATACTTAGGCAGTCATTTCTTTTGCATGATAAATAGGGGTCTCAAACCTCACTGCTTCTTGATAAGACAAGGTGACTGATGAATCATAATTAAAAAGTTGACTTGAGAAGATAAATTTACCTCAGGACTCTTTTGTATCATCTTGATATTCACAACCTTTCTGTCTGAGATGTTTGGGATAAATCCATATTAACCATGGTCATTTCTGTAGCCCTGTTCCCTAAAGAGAGCCTTGTTTCCTCCATCAACATTATTTTAATACTATTTGTTTGCCATGATGTTAGTTTTTACATATCTGTTTAATGTTTCCACAACTCCACGGGAAGCTGTTTTCTGAATAATTTGAGTATTATTAAAAAAAAAATTTAATGATCTCTTGGAGAAGGAAAATGTTTCATAAAGGAGTTGAATGATTTATATGGGTTAATCTGACTTTTCAACTTTTACTACAGAATATTTACTCATTATGAAATATGTGAATAATGAAGTAGTAAGAAAAGAACCTATATATTCAACATATTTGTTTTTCTGTTTATTATCCCATTTGTATAGAATTTTTAAAATATGGCTGCAATTATAATGTGTAACTAGGTACATCTCACATGAAATGGGTTACCATTTTTCTCTGTTAATATTTCTTTTAGTACACATCTAAATATGTTCATAGCATTTTTGTTATGTTGCTATGTTTTTCTAGCTTTGGTGTATGC
This sequence comes from Uropsilus gracilis, assembly GCA_004024945.1. Lineage (NCBI taxonomy): Eukaryota > Metazoa > Chordata > Mammalia > Eulipotyphla > Talpidae > Uropsilus > Uropsilus gracilis. Next base: position 16,781 of record PVHY01001262.1, read on the forward strand.
TCAGCAATTTATCCATTTCTTTTGCAACCGAAGTATTGATCTTTTTCTTTTTATATTTGTTATTATTTTATGCCAAGATTCCATATTCTTTAACATTATTTTTGATGAATTTTGTGATGACTTAAAACAGGTTAACTATTACATGCTTGTGAATATTTTCCTTTTTTTTAACAAAGGAATTTAGTTTGTTGCTATTTTGAAAATAACATTTAGAAAAAAAATACCCTCATTGGTAATCCAATACACATTAAAATTACTTTTCTCCTCTTATTATTCAATGTAGCTTATTAATCAAATATACTTAACTGTTAAGGATACTTAGGACATAAATACACATAATGTATCATATTGGATTTCTTTTATATCTTTCTGTTGCATAATTGCTTAGCTAGAATTCCCAATACTATCTATGTTACATAGTAGTGGTAAAGTGGATGATGTTTTTTTCTTGTTTTTGATATTATAGGATAAATTTTCAGTTTCTCATTATTGAACAGGATGTTAACTGTAGCACTGTCAAATAATATACTAAAGCATATTACTTTTATCCCATTTTCATTGAATGTCATTTTTAAAAGTACATCATTTTCAGTTATAATTATAATAGGATTTTTTCTAATTACTAATATTAGAATAACTAAAATTATTGTTATTGAGTATCAAATACATGTTTGACAGTTTTATTTTAAATTTTGATAGACCTAAAAAGTATTTATTTATTGTCATTAAAGGAGATTCTGATACCACTCATAAAAGGACCAACCCTAGAAATGTATGAATTCTTTTACATTCCTGTATTTTAGGGTAAATAAAATGAGTCATAGCAAGGCAAATTATTTACCTTATTTATCAAATTATTTATCAATTATTTAATTGAACTTTTTAAGCAAATGGACTTTTCTTTCAGTTTAGATGGAATAAGAATGTTAACTTTGAATCATTTACCTAACTAAACTCTATGGCTGTAGAATATTAGAAATACTTTCTGGGGATTTTTAATATAAGATAACCTCATTGTGAACAAGGAAAAAGAAATTTTATAATTTAGTTTTTAGCAAAAAGGACGTAAACAACGTATACTGCCAAGTAAATCATATGGTTTCTTTAACCAGTGCCTCAGGCTAACATGACTTTTAAAATCTTTCATTTTTAGAATCTACAAAAATTTGCATCTGGATTCCATAGTTGTGCTTCATATATGCATTCCTAATCTTCTCTATGACTTTCAGAACCCTATATATAGAAATATCTTCCTTAGAAATCATTATTTTTTAAGGGTTATGTTGCAAGTATGAAGTGCCTGACTGTATACTGTCCTCCCTCGGGGGCTGCCATTAAATCACCAATTTCGACACTGAAAAAACTTCTTTATGAAAAGATGTTATTGTCTCAAACAAGCACATGACTTTTTGGAAGCATAACATTCACAAATAAAAATGAGCTCCTCATTTTCGTGTGTGTGCGCCTGCGCGCATGCACACTTCCGAATTAAAGGTTTCCTACAAATAACTCCTTTGCAGTTTATGGGTACTTTAATTTCTAATCAGTGTCAACCTTTGTATTGCTTTGGTTCCTTGATTAAAACTAAAAGTTACCTCTGACTAAGCCAAAATTTGAAGAAAATCAGAAGGGCTCTATAACCCAGTGGCCAGAGCACTTGTGTCTAAAAAACGGTTGACAAAGGATTGATATTGTCAGTTTTCTAGTTAAGGACTAGAGCTCCTTCCAAGGGAAAAGCAGTTTCAAAAACTTATTTTTCTTTCAAAGTTTTCTGCACGGCTTCTTGTTAGAGGATGATGTGAAAGACAGAGAAAGACATGATTATTAAAAAAAAAAAAAATCAAGCTTTGCACCTATATTTCAAGTCTTTGGACTAACGCTGTCAGTTAAAATTCAGCTCAAATACTTATATCTCAGCTTGAAAAAATATTTCACAAAGAAGTAACATTTTAAAAATATAGAAAATATTATTTAAAAAATATATATAGCTCTGAAGTAAAATTTTATAAATAAACCAAATTGTCTCAGTAATGTAAGATACAGTATTTTTCTCCATTTTATCATGCTATTTTCTTCATTTAACTTTTGAAGATATACTTTTAATACTGTTATGTGTTAGCATAAAACTTCAGTGTCTCAAAAAGAAATAGATCTTCAGTTATGTTACTATTAAGAACATATGCAAGGTTTTTAAAATAATCACTTCTGTTTAAATTAATTTACTATGCAAGAATATTCAGTTTTGAAGTTTATATTATGAAATCAGTTTGTGTATCACTGTGTCCAATTAGAGAAAAAACAACTTATATAAGATTAACCTAGTTATTTTTGTATTTAATAAATTTCAATAAGACATTTTAACATGAATTTGTTGTCTCTTGCTTAAGATTTAATGAACGACTATCTAGATATATTTTGCTATTACAATATCAAGAGAACAGATGAATGTAATAAAGCTACTTTTTATAAGTTACTAATTTGTTTAGTAAATATAAACTGCATACCTCACGTTCCCCAATAGTCATCTCTGTAGTCATAGGGATAAATGGAATAAAGGAAGCATGGAGCATATGGAAATAATTTTCTATTAGATAATGCAGCATTTACAGATATCTATGTTACATGTAATTTATATATTATCACACTTTACAGATAATATTGAAAAATGTCCTATCAGGTTTTAAGAAACATAAACACATAAAAGATATGGTTATTTCAGATACTGAATTAAACCAAGGAAATAAAAAGGGGAAAGAGTTTAGAGTTATAGAATGAGAGTATCTACAGCATAGTAGAAAAACTGTATGAGCATATTTGAAAATGAAATGATGAAATATAAGGGGTGAAAATTATTCAAGCCGAAGAAGTTGCAATTTCAACAGCCCTGAATTAAGCACAGATGCAAAAGGAGTTTTAGGAAAATAATAACCATAATGTCACAGTGACCAGTCACTTCACTTTCCATTTGCTTTACAAATTTGAAAAGAATTGAATGTAGTACTCATTAAAATTATAACATAATTTACTATCTTTGGAGTCTGCTCATCTAATTTATCTTTTGATTAATTAAATATGTAGAAAATTTTTATTTTTAAATCATATTGCTTAAATTGATGGTGATATAAACCTAGAATCACTGAGCTGTTTTACTGGGTGATGTTAGAGTGTTTACATACTGAAAGGTTTGAATTAATAACTATCAGGTTCTACCATGTTTTTAACATTTTATTACATAGTTTCAATAGATGTTGATGTACTGATGATAACTTAAACTGAAGAATGTAGCATGTTACTATAACTGTCCAGAAATACATTATAGCCTCTTTGAAATTAAAATTATGTTTATACAAATAAAAGATGTTTATTGATGTTTAGTTTACCTGACAATGAATTAATATGTATTTAAATCCAAATGTTATTGAGACTTGCTTACCTACAATCATACAAAATCGTCATATCTACAAAAGTTGAAAGACTATACAAAAAACATTTTAAAAGATTAAGTCTGAGAAAATTACAGATGTTGAAGTTTTTTTTCTTTCTACTTGATGAAACAGATAAAAGTATATAACTTTTCTTGATATTCCAATGAAATGAATTCATACCATTTAACTTAATAGCACTATATATGTATATCTAGGGAATGATATATTTTTATATCTGGTATTTAGAAAAATTAAATTCCTTGTGGAACAGTATTAATAATAATCTATTTTGAATGATATTTAATCATGTAAGGAAAATAAATATATGGATTGTGTTTGTCATTTCTATTTAAAATTATCATTTATGTAATGATGCACTCCACCATGATTAAAAATATGAGTATAGTCTGCCAACTTACTTTTCTTAATTATGGTTGGTATTTTTCTATCATGTATTACTATAGATATAGGTAGGCTCCATGAGCATGATTGAGTTTTCTAAATCATCACACTGGAAATATTTGTAGATTAAATATGATTTAATATTTTTTACTATAATTACTAAATATGTGTACCTTGCAGTATTATTTGAACTATTTCTTCTATTCATTTTTTTCATGTTCACCTTTTGTTGGCATTTAAAAGACACATGTTTGGAAAAGATGTGTTTCAGCAGTCTTTGGCTTGTACTACCTAGAAGCATTGAGTTCTGGTAAGAATTGCTATATGATGTTATTAGACATGTCTTTGGGATTATTTTGAATCAGCATTATTTGAATGAGCATTTTGAATGAGTACTATTTTGAATGAGCATCTCCTCTATTTGAATTTAAAAATACGTAGTAGATGGTAGAAATCATTTGTCTATCAATAACTTCTATGCAGAATTAAAATGTCACAAATATAGTATGCACTCAGAGCAAAACCAATTTTCTGTGTAGTGTATCAACATATGAAAATAAGTTATTTTTCTTCTTCAACCATTTTCTTACTATTTTCATGCAATTTTATTCATATGAAACTATGCTGTAAAGTTAGATGATGTATTAGTTTGCTCTTCCTTCAAAATCAAATCTAATCTCAGGGCTTCCTGAAAAATCATCCCTATTAATAAACATCATTCATTCCTGTATTAACTGAAAATTAGTCTGTGCCTGGAATGTGGGGTCTTCTGTGTCTTATCTGTTCTGTGACTTGCACCCAGAGCACAGTAGAGGGAATGAGATAAGGAATCCCTCAGGGAAAATGCCCTGGTATTAAGGTGGTAAGTAAAAAGAACACATGGTGAAACAATAATAGATAGGTTCAGAATAGCAAGGACACTAAGGCCCCCAGAGGCTGCCTCCAGTCACTGGGCCACAGTTGATGCCAGGAGTTTATGTGCCCCCTCATTCAGCCCATTCCCTACACCCTTGCCTGTTTTCTTTAAATTTTGTCTTCCACTTGATTCTAAATTAAACTGAGATTGCCTTCAGATCCATGCTGCATCTTACTCATTCACTCTTCTTTAAGGAACTTGCTCAGTGTAGACCCTCTAGATTTCTCATCACTGAAATCACTAATCTATCTCTTATCCACTGGCACCATGCAGTTTAAGGTGGCAGTGCTTTATTGCATTATTCAGGAAGCATTGTGTGTGACCAACTTTCTGCATAGTTTTAAATCACATAAAATAAAGCAAAACTTATTGGCTAATTTAAAAGAAATAATAAATTCTTCCTTAATTTTATATAATAACTGCTTAATGTAGTATTTACAACAATAATTTGCATATATCAGGAGAAATTATTGTTTATTAGGGTAGATTTGTATTTTGGATTTAGATTTGTCAATGCCCTAGTACTCATATTTTTCCTCATTTATTATGACAGTTTATAAGATTTTTTGATATTTTTTTCTCATCTGAAAATAAGTGATACATTTATAAATAAATGCAATACAATGAATCTACATATGAAGAAAGATAATTTTTAATTTACTGTTGCATACTTAAAAATGATACTTTGGGAATAACAATTATAAAGTTGATATTTAAAAAGGAATTCTGTATGTTTTCTAATGTTAAATTGCATATTTAATGTTGTAAGTATGACTATGACTAAGTTTTGTCAACGTGTTTTTATCTAATGTACATTAACATAAAATTATTAAATTGTTATATTTATATATGAATATGTTATTTATAATATGTAATATGCAATATGCTATATATTCATATGATATATAATATATGATATATGACATAACATTATAATAATAAATATGTAAATAACATTGTAATTATTATTGAAAATGGCCGCATTGATGAGTCATACCAGGCTTCTAAAATTAATTAAAAGGGTAACACTTTGCACTTATTACTTCAAAATTTTAGATGAAATATGATAAAGGAACTTACTGTGAGAGTGATTAGTAAAGGTTAAGACAATTCCCTCATACCTGTACAAAAACCAACTCAAAATGGATAAAAGACTTGGATGTAATACCTGAAATGATAAAATACATCGAGGAAAACCTGGGCAAATCCTCCATGAATTACACTTCAGAAATCCATTTCAGGACACATCTACAGCTGGCAAAAAATGAAGGGAGACATAAACAGCAGGGATTACATCAAACTAAAAAGCTTCTACAGAGCAAAAGAAACAATAAACACAACAAAAAGAAACCCAATCAAGTGGGAAAAATGTTTTACCTTCCATACAGGTGATAAGGGACTGATAACATAGATTCACAAAGAACTCACACAACTTAACAAAAACAAAGCAAAAGCCCAGTCAAAAAATGGGGAAAAGAACTAAAGAGACTCTTCTACAAAGAGAAAATACAGATGGCCAACAGGCATATGAAAAAATGTACCACATCACTAAAAATCAGGGAAATGCAAATCAAAACCACATTGAGATACCATCTTACACCAGTAAGAATGGTCCATATGAAAAAAAAATGGACAACAGCAAGTGTTGGCACAGATATTGAGAAAAAGGAACATTCTTACACTGCTAATGGGAATGCAAACTGGTCCAGTCACTATGGAAGGCTGTGTGGAAAACTGAAACAGTTGAAAGTGGAACTATCATTCAACCCAGCAGTCCCACTACTGGAAATCTACCAAAAAGACACAAAATCACTAATTAAGAAGAACACTTGTTCATGCATGTTTATTGCAGCATTGTTCAAATTATCATGATAAGGAAATAGCCTAAATGCCCACCAAAATGATGAATGGTTGAAAAAAAGGAGGTATATTTACACAATGGAATATTATACATCAAGCAAAGAAGACAAACATGTCATTTACAGCAACATGAATGGAGCTAGAAGGAATCCTGTTAGCAGAAATAAGCCAGAAAGAGAAAGAGAAATATGAGATGGTCTCACTTATATGAGAGATATAGGAATAAACAAACAAATCGATAAGAAAAATTTAAAACTGCCAACAGAACTGAACCATAGAGCAAGAAAAGAGGGGTAGGGAGAAAATAGGGAAAGGGGAGGTTTAAGCTTAAAAGATTAAGATGGTTAACATATGATAAGGAGAAGGGAGAACCTCAGAGTAGACACTGATGTAATGTGTGTGTATGCAATCAATAAGATAATAAATAAACTAAAAAAAAAAAGTTCAGAAGGCATCTCTTCCTTTCCCATTCATTAAGATAACATAGACATTAAATTCTTCCTGTATATATCCAACTCCCATCCAATTATAAACATCAGCCACAATAGTAAAAAAAAAAAAAAAAGAATCTAATATATTTAACACATTCTTTATTTAACACATTCTTGCTTTTTTCTCAACAATGTAAAGATTTTCACCCAGAGTTCCATCAAGTAGTTGACACTGCATATGACTAAATATTTTAAATCATTTAGTTCTTTTGTTTGGACATAAAAAATCACACTGTGACATAAATTATCAACAGTTTCATATTAGTAAAGGGAACAGAGGTTGGAATACAGGAAAAGTATTTTGTACAAAGTGAATATTTTCATCTGAAAAAAGGCACAAAGCATTATCTCTCCCTCCCCAAAAAGATATCCTAAGTTTTTAAGAGCATTAAAACTATGCTTTAGCTTTTAAATAATCCTCCTGCTTAGTGAAAAAGCAAATCCCCCTATTTCCTAGGTATACATATAAAAAGAAGTCAGCCATGGCATTTAGGAAAATGAAGTGACTGGGTGGAAGAACCACAATATGAGTGAAAAGTCAGAAAAGACTGAGTTAACCAGAAAGAAGCTTCAACCTAAATTGAGATAACCTACTCTTTTCCAAAAAGACAAGAGAATGCATGTATTTGACAGGCTTGGAACAGTTACTATAGGCTGTCAAGGTTCCCATTTAAGATGCAAGGAAAAAAATGCCCTCACACTTTGTCTGATTTGAGCAGTCACGATTGAATGGGGGAATATAAGCAGAAAACAGGGATTTTTTGCACCTCAACCTAATAAAAAGTAAAAGACCCATTTACCTTGAAAGACTCTAACATTTCACTTTACAACAGGTGTTATTTTTTTTTTTTTTAAAGAGAGGGACGAGACAATAGGAACCTCAACTTTTAAAAGGGAGAGGTCAATGTTTAGATTATATCTTACATTAAAATAGTGATATATAGACCACCACTGTTTATATTGCAATACATAGGAATTATAATGCTACTATTTATGTTAGTTCAGACTCCATCACCAGTTAATAACATTTTTTCTTTATAGATGGCATTATATTTTATTATCAATATTATGTTATATATTAATATAAATCTGTAAATTGTAAAGTATGAATAGTTGCAGTGCACTATAATGTAGTACTTAATCTCTAATCAAAAGACATCAAAGATTAAACATTTCTAGAGGAAGATTAGTCTTGACCATTAGACTTATTTTTGCTGTTGTAATTAACATTTAATTGTTCTGTTTATTGGTAAAACTCTTTTCATTTGGTGTAAAAATATTCACTCTAGATCAGTTTTGAATTTTATTAGAATTTTTATGATCTTTTCTTTCTTTTCATTAATCACTAATGTTCAACACATTTTAGTTAGTCTGATTAACATAATTCCACATAATTACAGGTATGGAACTGACACAAGTTATTTCCAAGTTATTTTACTCAAAACATATCAAAGGAAATCCTAAAATAATGTCATATCTCAATTCAACTGTATATTAAAAAGAAATTTGAATTTTTAAGTGGTGACTTTTTCTTGATCACTATAATTTTTATGAAAGACTAGAAATTAGAATATTAATTTCACATATATACAATAAATATTAAATAATCCCCAAAATTTAATGAATTGGTTTATATAAGGTCAAAGGATAAGAACTTCTAAATATTTCCCTAAAATAGGCAGCATTTAAATAAGTATAATTTAATAATAAAAGGTCACAACAGAAAACAGTTTAGTGTACAGTCCAATGATTTCATTCAGTGCTGATATTTGGGAGAAATGGACAGGAATTTCCTATAATAAAAATAATTTTTTCAATCAACTATTTCCTAGACTGTTAAGTGAAAAGAAAAATCAACACTAGATATGGTGGTGCAGAGTATATAAAGAAAACCAAAAGGCTATTTGCTGATTTATTTTTAGGCTAGTGATACTGATTTTGTAATAAAGGACAGAAAGCATTTGAGTAGTTTTTAAAGGTTTTTCTCCTTAAGTAGATCATCTTCCAAAAAAAAAAAAAAGAAAGAAAGAAAGAAAGACTATACCAAGTAACTTAATTATAAAATGTCAAAGCTTAAGAGCAAGCGTTCACAAAGCACCATTATGAGATTTCAATAGCACTGAGACCCGTTCAGGTTAACCTGCCAACGACGTCCTATTTGCAAGTAAAATTTGCCCTCTTTCCTAATCAACTGCTCTAGAGCTGATTATTTCCCATTTATTTAAAGCTTTCTGCCAGGCCTCCCAAATGTTTTAGTCCTTATTTTAGGACCATCTCAGACTCATTAGCCTTTTGCCTGACAGTGCCAATGTGACTGTCTGACAGTCTGAAACTTGGAGATGTTATGCCATTAGGTGTCAAGATCTTTCCTGGAAAAAGTGTTTAAAAAGAAAGAACATTTAAATATTGCCAATTTATATAACAAATGTAACAAAGCCAAATATTCTATATTACATCTGATATGCCATTATATTAGTTTTTCAAATGCAACCAGAATAAAAGGATGTTTGTTTTCTGTGTTTCTGGAAACAACATTTTGGCTGAAATTTTTCATGACCAAATGATTCTTTTGCAATAAGCAATATACAATAAACCCTTTGGAGAAGAATAATCTTTGGTGATATTTAAACATTAAATGACCATATTTAATCTTCACTAGAATGATCAAATAATAGCAAAATTTTCACATGGTTCAGTTGAATATAATGTATTAAAAAGCTGTTATATTATGGAAAAAGAGTTTTTATAAAGAGGTGAATATTAAGTTCAAAAGCCCAGTTAAATTGATTTACTAACAAATTATTTAATATTATTTAAAGAATCAGAATGAATTAATTAGTGATTTAAACAAATAAGGGCTAAATTAGTACAACAGGTAAAGAGTAAAGGCTTCTCTATATGATTGTGCAGTCACCAATGGGTTAGTTGTTAATATTGATACAAATCTATAGAGACTAGCTTTGTACTTAGTTCTTTTAAGTCAAGGTGTTCATGCTGTTTTGAAGGTCAATAACATTTAGCTGAAATTGGTAGCCTTAGGATAAACCTAGTGCTTCCTATGCAATTTTGATTTGGTTAAAAGGAATTCAACTGCAGGAAGATAGAATCTCATTCTACATTAGAAACTTACAAAAAAAGAACCACAAAACTCATGGACGCTTAACTTTGGACTAGGCATTGTAAATACAATTTGGTAGAGCTTCAAAATTGTTCAAGAATCTATCAGAAGACAACACAAGCAATTTTCACAGATGGAATTAACAGGTGTTCCTCAAGCTGTAAATTTCTCTTTTCTTTCACATACATACTGTAGCTATAGGGAACTTAGCTAAGTTACTCCACGGTATTGCTTGCTGCCTCATACCAAATATCATTTGATCATAAACTGACTATAGCCACCAAATGCAGCATGTGCCCTAAAGAATAACCACAGACCAACAGACAGATGTCAGGGTTTGATATGACTTCCCAACAGCCCTTGAAATGAACTCTCCCTTTGTTCTAGCACTTTCATGTTTTGTGTGGCTTTTAGATAAGACCCCAGTGGAACTTACTGAAGTCATACTCCTCTCTGATTTGGCCAATCTGGCCCTAGCCCCCAAGCCCAAAACATTCCACTCATGGCCACTAATAAAGAAATTTCTGCCTCTGTCTGGAATCTTTTTTGACCTATCTGTTAGTTCCCACCATTTACCTCCTCCAGTACCTATGAACTGTGAATAATAGGCTTACCTATTAATATTTATTCTCTAGTTTGTTGAACTCAAGCGCGCCATTTGATACCCTATGCAATACTTAGCAATGTTTATTTAGCAAAGTTATAGTGGCAATGTGTATTATTGCTATTTTTATTATAGTTATTAGTGTTGCTGCAATTCTTAAATATTAACTGTAAGAAATATCAACTTCCCCAGCACCAATTACATATAAACATAATTAAATTATTTCAAACTCAGGTCCAAAAAGATCACATTTCACAACTGATTGTGAGTTCTCAAGGTTCATTTTATATGCTTTTCAAATGAAACTCACACTAGGATTAAGTTCATTAGCTAAATACAATTTAGAGAAAGATTTCTGCTTGTTACATAAATTGGCTCATATATAAGCATATATTGGTGCATAATTTCAGCAAGTAGATAAAAGTCAAAGTCACTGGTGAAAACATTTCAAAAATTAGTTTATCTAGAAAAGACATTTATGAGGAATTTGTGTAAGTAAAATAAAAGTCAATTCTAATAAATAACAGAGCAAAACATCAAGGCAAGTCTAAATTTAAGATTCTGTACTTAGAAGTATTAAAATGTTTAACAGAATGATCCCAAACAGTTGTTCTATTATGGTTTCAAGATAGTTGGCACATGAATGTCATCGGACACTATTGAAGGCACTCTTGTGATTTTTGAAAGTAAAGAAGGTAAGCTTCTATAAACATAATCACATGTTAAAATGGATAAACTTATGGAAAGAAAGTAAACAAGGTTACTACCAAAAACTTTGTGTGTTACTAATTTGAAGTAAAGAGATAAGTGAAGTAAATAGCATTGAAATATGACAATATTTTTTAAATTAATTTTAAGGTATATAAATGTTTGTTATATGTGTGCACTTATCTATATAGTTATATATAATTTGTGAGTTACAGAAAACGAAAATGCTCAGTATCCAAAAATCTTTCTCAAAGAAAGCCAGCAAATGCCATTTAATAAATACATGGGTTGCACAAACATTGATCGGTGTAGTACTAATAGTACTTGGCAATACATTATATTTACAATGTCTGAACTATAAAACTGACAAAAAGAAGTCATAGACCTGGCCTTTAACATGTTTTAGAGGCAATAACCCAGAGGAATTGGCTCCAACACGTTAAACTCTTAAAAATATGGCCACTTTTCTACAACTCCTTTTGTGCTTGCATTCTGTTTCATTTCCCTTTTCCCTCCCATTTCATATTATGACTTAAATGGTGACATGTTTTTATTTTTCTTATGTGAAAGTTATGTAACAACACCGGGCCAGTTTTTGGTGTTGCTTGTCCTTCCTTTCTTTTGGCCACCACTAGACTCGCTCCACCAGGTCATGAGGGCAGGAAAAGCTACAGTCACACTCACCTTTCTGCTCTCTGCATGGGCATTATAGATAGGCTTACAGCAAGTTCAGCCTAGAGAGCAATGACCACCCTGCTCTCACACTGAGAACAAAGTCACCTTAACAGTGTGCAGAAAACTTCTGCCACTCTTTCTTTCCCTCTCTGTGGGAAGAAACCTCTCTAGTGAGCCTTCTGAACCTGACCTTCCAGCAGGACAAGACAATCTTCAGGATACCATGCTGCTTCGATGACTTAAGTCACTGCTTCACACTGTTTGGAATTTTACCCTTCGATACACTATACTGTCTTTAAAGTTGAAAATTTAATCTTATAACTGTCTTTGCTCTTGAAATTAGTTCAACTTACATCTTTTGCATTTTGTAATTTTAGTGAGAGCAAAAATATTTCACTTTTTAGGGTGATTTTATGAATATAGCTCTTAATCTATCAATTTAGGCACTTTTTTCTTACATTTAATTAAATATTCAAACTAAAAATATACTACTACGTAAGTATTGCTTTCAGTAAAGATGGAGTAAGAGTGGTGAGTGAGTTTCTGCCTTAAAAAGTAAAATAGGTAAAACCTAGAACAGAGTAAATTTCAGGAAAATGGGCATCAAACAAGAAAAGTTATTCAATTCTAGAATACTGGAAACTGATGAAGTGAGTCATATTACTGACTACTGTCTAAGGAGTTTTGAAAATGGCACCTGAAGAATCAAAGAAGAACACACGGATCACAATGATGAAGAGAGATTCAAGATTGCAGTCAAACAAGGTAGCTGAATTTGATGGATATATTGCCAATTATTTGAAAGGCACAAAGAGAACTCCAAAAATTTGCAGAATATTCATCAATATCAATATACTATAACCACCTAAAACAAAAGACTATGTGTGAATGCTTGTAAAATGGGAAGATGGGATATCAAGACTATTTTTAATGAAGGGGTGATGAAATGTTCTAGTATAAAATACCCAGTAAATAGCACATGTGTTTTTGAACATGTTTTTAAATTTAGTCTTCACAATTTTTTTCAATTCCTTCAAAGTTAAGAATAAATTACCCAATGATTTATATTTATGTATATTTCTTATTTTACTTTTAATGTTAAGCCTTCATTAGTCCTCACAAAATTTTTGCAGTTTTACAATGAAACTAACAACACAATAATTTTGTTGAACATAGGTAAAGGTGATATTTAACTAGAATTATGTTTAAGATAGAATTAATGAATAATTTTAGAAGAAAATACTTACATTTCTTTTTAATACTTCCTTTTACTTTTGATCCAAGAAACTGTAACTTGGGTGTCCCATAGTTGCTGAAGAATTAAAAGCCAAAAAACTAGAATTGTGCTGAAGAGTTCCATACGAAACACTGAACAAATCTTGTTAGAGCAGCATCCTCCTTGACCCAGAAACTAAGCAGCAGAAAGAAAATTGATTTCTTTTATTGACATGTGAGATGTATTATCTGATATGCAATCTGAACCCCATATTGAGATACCAAATGTATAACATTTCTGTTTTTTCTCCTTTTATAAAGTATTTGAAACACTAATCAAAATATAAGGATTACATAAAAGCTTGTCAGCTGCAAGAAAGTGCATTTTTGTTGTGTTTATATTACCTTTGGGGAAAAATAATCATGAGTCATATTATGTATATTTATAACCAAGGTCAATATGAAGATTTCCACTGTTGAGGATTATTATCATCCTACACAAGATTTGGAAACTAAATGATAGATGGATTTTTTGTTTGTGTGTTTCTAAGCCTACAATAAATTCAAGATGTTTAAGAATTAGTAATTTATAATATACTTGAATATTTTGCTTTAAGTTTGGGAATAATTAAAACTTCCTATCAGTTTGATGCAAAAAAGTTGACATCTTTGAAGATTTTCTGCTTAAATAAACAATTTACACTTTAACTCAAAACTGCTAAACCTAAATGCTTGGAGTAAAAGTTTCCATTTGAATTTAGACTGCTTTTGTTCTCTTTTCATTGGCACACTGCCTTTCAATTCCTCCAGGCTCAGAGAAATTGGGACACAATCATGAATACTTTGTCTTTTTTTTCCTGACTTTCTTCAGTTTCTGAGTGACCTGGAGTAGTCCTTCATAAATTAAGTGTCTTTATGTGGTCTCACAGAAACTATTTAAACAAGGTGATGAAGAGTGTCAATTCAATGTAAATGAAGGAAAAAAAGTTATTTGAAGTAATAAATGGAGAGTCTAATTCCTGTCTAAAATACTATACATGCTTTATCAGTACTGACCAGAGGCAGTTACCGGGGTTTACTTGGTAGGCTTCAGGGGTACATAAGTCTTCACTCCCAGCCTTGGTACACAGCATTCACAGTGTCTGAAGGGAATTACAGTCAAGGATCAGGGTCCAAAGAGAGACATCCTTTAGTAGATATGAAGTTTACTTCCCCAGACCCCTTTGCTAAGGCCTCAATCCAAGAGAGACTTGGAGGAACTTTGAAGACATTTTTTTCCACCCTGGTGTTCAATAATTTTCTATCACTGGCACTTTTGCCTCTACCTCCTCACTGGCCATCAAGTCACTTGACAATGAAAAAATAGTCCCTATCTCTTCTTGCCCACCTGACACTGAACCTGACATTGTACCATAAGGAAAAACCTGCCATTCAAACTCACGCTTACATTATTGAGACCAAGGATTGGTGATGGGAAAGAGCCTTATTCACAACAGTGATCTTAGACAAAGCAGTGTTCAGAAAAACAGGTGTTTGCAGAGCTTATTACCTTTCAGGCAAGATCCAGTAATAGGGCTACCAAGTAACAAAAAGCAACTGCCAATGAAATGTCCTGACCAGATGGAGCTAGAACAGGCATCCTCCCCTTGGAACCCCTCCTGCTGTTAGGAGTTTCTTCTTTTTGATTCAGTAAATACACACCTTGCTTGCTACTATGCTAGTGTGGTTACTGTTATTCTTCAACCATAGCACACACCTGGACCCATAAACGCTCACTCTTCTAACACTATAATTGGGAGTAAACACTGGAGAGTGACTTCCGTTTTGGCTTGTTTTCAAAATTTACCCCTCCAACACTGAAAAGTTGAGCTCTACAATTCAGCTCCTGACTATCAGGATTACAAATATCAAACTGATAGGAATGAAATACTTATCTGTGATAAAAAAAAATTAAAATTGCAAGGAATCTAAAATTTGTGAAAATCAGAATTTAAATCAATGTGAAAACACTGGGGGGAGAGAATATGAGCACATATTTGCCATCAAAAATAATTAAATATCAAATTATGATTATTTTTTGTTTTGAGGTAATTATATATCAGCGTGTAGATGTAGAAAATTATACAGGACATAAGGTGTCCTAGTTTTTCCTAATGGAAATACCTTACAAATCTATAGGATATCAAAACAAGTATTCTGACAGTGACATTGACACAGGATACAGACATTTCCATCATCACATGAATCCCCATGCCCTTTTCTAATTTCCCTCACATCCCTTTAGACCCTGCTTTCTCTTAACTGTGGAAACCACTAATCTCTCCATTCATGTAACCTTGTCCTTTCAAGAATGTTATATACATAGAATACTTCAGTATGTAACTTTTAAATTGCCCTTTTTTCCCCACAGAGAATTACCGCAATGCCCATCCAGGCTGTGGCATGTATCTATAGCTGTTTCCTTTTTATTACTGAATAGTAGTCTATGTATTTGTTTAACCATCCACCCGTTGAAGGACATCTAAGTTTGTTTGTTTGTTTGTTTGTTTGTTTGTTTTTGCAGCTTTTGACTCTTAAAGTTGATGTAATATACTGAGGAAAGTATTACAGAGTTAAATTACTGAGCTGTATATTATCTTGCATGACCTGAATTTAGTAAATTGTCATTTTTAAATTATGTTTATAAAGGTAAAATGATTTATGTTATAGCATCTTTAGTGTTTATACCTTGGAATCTCCAAAAATGCATCCTTTTCTACAGGAACAATGCTATTTTATTTTCCCACGAGCAATGTTGCAATGATAGAACTTCTCCACCTTAGAGGTTGACAATATTTTATATTTTGACAATTCAGCATACTACTGGTTGAAGAACTTTGTAGTTTCTCTCAAATTGATGCTCTGTGCCTATTTTTCAGAGAGCATTTATATCAATGCATATTGAATTTTGTTATATACTCTTTCTGTGTTGACTGATAGAATCATGTGATTTCTCTTCTTTGGATTATTGATGTGTTAATTATAATAATTGACTTTCAAATATATAAAAATGGTTTTCATACCTGGAATCAACCCTACCTTACTGTGGCATAATATTATCTTCATTATATATTACTGGAGTCTATTCATTAATATATGGTTAAAATTTTTTTTTTATAATTTATATAAGAGGTTAATCTGTCCTTTTCTGTGCAATCTTGGTCTGATTTGGTATCCAGGTAATACTAATTTCATAAAGTAAATTCAGAAATGACTACCCTTTAGTTCTCCAGGAGCCCTCCTCTCACATCTGTGGGCCAGGGAGAGCATGTGACTTGCTAACTCCTGAGATCCACCTCTTCTGAAACTGCTGAGAGGAGAGGGAGAATCTGCCAGCAGGTCTGAAAGCTCAGACCCTCTAGTCAGTCTAACACTTTTCAGAAGTACTGCTGGTTTGTCCTTGAGGCTAGGAGTTGTGGAGGGAGAGGTGGTTCTTTTTTATTTCCCAGCAAGTATAGATGCCTATGCTGCCCACTTAGTCATTGATGACTTGTCATCTAGGTGGTCCACCAGCGTTTTTGTTTGTGTTGGTTTTGATATTAGCCTGCAAGAGATAGTCATTTTTTAACAGTGTTCTGTTATGCTAGATTCCCTTTCCTGATCCTTTGGCTAAAGAGAAGAGTCTTTTCATGTGACTTTTTACATTTTTATATGTTTGTGTCTCTGGCATTCCCGGGTTACAGGAGTCCCCAGCAAGCATGCAAGTTACAGGAGGAAAAGAAAAGGATATAAGACTCAAAATGTTGTTGGTCTTTGTGTTCAAATCATTATGTTTTCTACCTTTTCCACTCCACTCTCAGAGTCTTATGTTTGTTTGATATATGATGCACAGGTATTTTATACCAGTGGATGGGTTTGTTTACTAACAAGCAAAGCAGGGAAATAGTATCTACTCCTCTCTCTTCCTGGAAGAATAAATGTCAATAAGAGGTGATTTGTTTCAGTTAGAAGTTTAGACTAGTATAACTATATTTAAATACAATAATTTACTTTCACTCCATATTTTTAAAAGGCTTCAAAGTTTTGAAGTTTATAAATGAATAAAATAACAAGATTTGAAAGCATTTTAGTCCTGATATTTATATAACAATAATGTATGTTTATATCTTTTATTAGCTCTATTATGTCTTCTTTCTTATCCCCATTCCTCTTATGCCTATATATGTATATACATATATAGATAGATATACATTATATATGTGCGGGTATATGATTTTATTGTTATGAGTTTCACATGAGAGAAAAAGAAAGTACCTATTTTTTCTTATTTCAATCAATATTGATGACGAGAATAATGGATTTCATCAGCATTTTCTGGTTTATTTTAAATTGTGAAGTGTTAATCACTTCCATTTGGAATCATCTCAAATTAATCAGGTGAAAAATTGGAAATCTATTTTGGAGCTGAGCCAAATTTTTCTATTCATAATTTCCCTCTGCAGGAGATAACATTAATGTTATTTCTACTCTTTATTGTCTCTAGTTTAAGTGGAGTGACTTTCAACCTTTATAATAATAAATAAGGGAAATACTGCAGCTTACACAAAAAAAAGTTACTATTACTTTAATTCGGCAACATGATATAAATACCAGGTGCATCTAATTTGACTCAATTTATAATAACTATAACAACATTGAAAGATAAACTGAAGTTTTGTAAATCAAATCCAAATGAAAGGATAATATATGGAAACTATTTTACCCTTTATGTGTGAACACATGATTTCCACTTTTGTTTGGTATTTATTTGATACTTCAGTTCTTTGATCAGAACACAGTAATGTGTGTTTAACTTGATCACACATTTGAAAATCATTTCCAACTTGTTTTATGTGTGACTGGTGGAGTTTATTATGTACTTGTGAATGTGAATCAAAGTCTTTAAAGCTAATAACCATAATAACAATTATTATGCCTTTGACTTATCATAGTAATCATGTGTATTTTTGGCATTACCAGCACATATTCTAAAGCAGAAAAAAATATACAAATGCATAAAGACCTACTGTAGTGCAACATCTGACTGAAAAAAAGGGGGGGGGGGCAGGAGTGAAAATTATACATCACTGATTTAGGCAAGAATTTCTGGGCCCCAATTACTCATATGTATAACGAGTTTCTCATCTACATTGCTTGTTTATATCTGTCTGAATGGAAACTCTGGATTTACAGGATAGAATCTATTCCCATCACTGTTGTAATTTGCTGCATCATTATTGGATTTTTAATTTTTCTCGACTCAGGTCTTCTGTAAATGAGGCAAGTTCAAACTAGTAGGTAATCCCTTCTCATTCTTTCAAGTCTATAATACCTATGGAACTGAACAGATGAAAGAAATCATTGATGTCACATGTATATATCACATATATGTATATATGTGAATGTCTGACAGAGTTGAAAACTGCTACCAGATAATAAAAAGATTATCTTAGTCTTCTAAAAGATTATGTGTTGGCATGTTAGTTTAGGAAATGCAGAATGAATTTCTTGCTAAATCTGAAATCATGAATCTGAATACTCATATTCATATTTATTCCTTCATCTCAGTCATCCAACAGACTCAGTTTTACGTGTTTCTGTGTGCTTCATTGTATCATACCTTCCTATGAGAGCAAGGGTCATATGAATTTATCACACTCATTCACCAGGCCATGGAATTATGCTGCATATTCAATATGTGCTTTCTGGATATATGCAAGGTTTAAAGTGAATCTGAAAATATCAACTCCAACATTTTCTGCTTTCCAAAGAATATCAGAGCCCTTTGCCAACTATTTTCAGTTCTCACATGCCCTATGTGACTAATAGAGACATTTCTGACAATATCTACTTGAAAACTTACGCTATTTCTGTTGCCAATGTATATAGAATTCCAAATCCATGCACCCTACGCTTTGATTTTTTTTTTTTAGTTTTAACTAGATTGTTGTTTAATCAGAGTTCATGAATCATAGTCTGCCTTATTTAAATAGAGTAGATAATGGACAGAGTAGGCATGTTAGAATCAACAGGGAAAACATAGTGTGAGGCATGTTAGATTCTATGGCAAACATTAGAAACTGTTGTAGTTTAGACCCCCAAATCTCCTAATATAAATACAAATACTTTCAATAAGATTGCACTGTCTTTTTTCCTTCACTTTTTTACATATCTTTAGATAAAAGAATATTTTTCTGACTTTAAGAATGAGTGGCTGAGAGAAGATAAATAATAAAATATATGAGAGATTCTGAGCACTTTCTGCTTTGTGTTGAAATTTCTTTCACTAACTTTGCAATTTAAGAAAACTAAAACATGATGATTCTAGAGAAATTTGTATTGTGTGATACTATCCCACATTGTTGGGTTTTTTTTTCCTTGATATTTTGGTTTTACATTTACTGCAGTAGTTTTCCTTCAAGGATCTCAAGACACTATGCATATACAAAATTTGTCATTAAATCTAGTAAGAGTCCAGTGGAGTATTTTGTATTGATGGTGGTGATATGTCTGTATTTCACATGTGCACAACTAAATAAATTTGTCCAGACTTCCTTTTTACATGATATTATTATTTATTTCTCTCATGTGTTTTCTCTCTCAGATGTGTATAAGTATACTTAATATACCACAAGTATTAGAAAATGCATAGAGATATTGCAACAAAAATGTGCTGAATATTGAATCTGGCATTCAAATACATAGTTTTATATTTTTCTCATCAGAAATACAGAATATGAGTCTATCTGATATCTATATTGCAGTTTCCCATTTATTAAAAAAGTATTATGACATGATTTAAATGGAGTCTAATGTATATAAAGTTTAGTATAGCTATAGTTCCAATTACAAATGGAAAAAAATCAGATACAGGTTAATTTGAATTGTGATTTTTCACCATTGATGTGATTTTTTTTTCTTTTTTTCTTAATTTTTTCTGCATTTGTTATAGTCCCCATCACCTCCTGCCACAATATCATGTATGAAGTGTCAACATATTCTACATTGTTCATTCCTCCTCTGTTTTGCTCCTCCCTCTCTCCCCTTCCTTTGCTGTATACCTTAGTTCTGTGGTCAGCTTGCTAGTTTTGACTTCTTCCTGGTGTTGGGTTCATTATACTCCATCATAAATGAGATCATGTGGAATTTATCTTTTTCCTTTTGACTAATTTCAGCTAACATAATCCCTTCCAGTCCCATCCATGTTGCTGCAAATGGCATGAGATAGTCCTTTTTGGTCATTGAGAAATTTCCATTGTATAAATATACCACAACTTTTAATCTATAACTTTTTGATTGTATGGTTCCTAGCTTACCTTTGTCCTACTGTAATGGGAAAAGGAATAATATTGTAAAGTTTGACTAAATTTGATTTTTTCTTATGATCATAGACTCGAGATCATCCAAATAACAGACATATTTTTGAAACCTAGACTCATACAATATTCATAATTGTACTTGTGTGTGAATTATGTGCAAGCATGTCTGTTTCTCTTTGCTTCATTCATGACTAGTGCACATGCATCTTTATCTGACACCACAGACATCTGACTCTGATTGATGTAACACAAAAATTGATAATCTCAGAAAATATCTAAAAGTAATCTGAAAGCTTTGACTTTCTCTCCTATTTCCTTAGTAGAAGTACATAATCTATAAGTGACTACTCTGTTCTCTTATGAAAAGAAAGTTGTTTCTAATGGATGGACCAGACAAATATTAAAGGATGTTTGATTATATAAAACAGTATAAAAGTATACATTTCTGACATTAAATTTATTTAATGCAGAAAATATAAATGGATAAAAGTGCCAAAGGGAAGCAAGAACATGATATATAGAGAACTATAAAGGAAACACAGGCTAAGTGTTCATCTTTCATTGAAACAGTCCCCAGAGAAACCCTTTGATGTTGTCTGTCATGCCCATTTAGATAAGGGCGATATAAGTAGTAATAGGCATACTGGTGATAACTTTTGGCATATTATTCATGTCCCCATACCAATCCTTGAAAGTAGAGCATATGTTAACTTTGAAATATTTTTTAAGCTTTAAAAATGTGGGCATTTTAAATTAATATTAAAGGGTACTTTTCAATTAAAAAAAAGCATGCATTTGAATGGAACGAAAACTTAAAAACATATAGTAGCTGGACTTCTCAAGCACAAATAGAAAACTGTCTGTACATTGGCTTCTACAAAGAGTGGTATATCTTAATAAATGTAGGGTGTATGGTTTGTATGTGTTAAACGGTGCAACACTTTTATTATTTAGACAAATATACCACTAAGATAATTATAACTAAGACAAAATATAACACAGTACACCAAAGAAAATATGTGTGGTTTTTTTTTGCATGTAGGTGTACATGTTTATAATATTCTGTACAAAAAGTTATAAAACCACACTGAGCAGCTTCTTCAAGAACTGACTGATTTAATATATGCTGGAGTCACATTGATATCACCTAATCTGCCAATGGTCAGAACAAATTTCAATTCATTGATCTCTTGCCTAAGAAGAAAAAAACTGAAGTATCCACTTTCCCATATAGAGCAAAATGAAAATCAAAGAACTCCATAGGGGGGAAACTTTTTATGTTGACAGTTCTAGGACATGCTTGATTTTCTTTCAACCTACAATAAAAAGAGACCCGGTAATGTGTGACAGCTGTAACTCAGCTAATTAAATGACAATCCTACCTTCTCATAAATCAATATTCAATAAATTTTAGATTATATTTAAGAGATCTCTGCATAGTGTCAACTTATATTTTGCTTGCAAAGGTAATAAACTAATATTTCCTTTGTGTACTGAAAACCACATGCTAAAATTATGGTGCATTATCCCAAATCATCAAAGTTAAAAACATCTATTCACTTTAAGCACTTTGTTAATAGGGAGGTGAATTCATTTGATCTGGAGAAAACAAAAAACAAGTATTGTAATATATAAAAAGCTAAAAATACTAAAACAAACAAACAACAGCAGAAAAACAGGCCACATATCAGCAATCATGTTCTGTAAAGGGCTAAATAGTTATCATTTTTGTTTTTTTCCAAAAAAAAATATAAATTGAAATTATTATACAGACCAAGATAACAGGAGAAAAAATATGACCAAATGTAAATATAGAGAAAACAATTTTGGTTGAATTTATGTAGAATTAATTACCCAGTTAATAGTAAAGTGTCATTTATTTTTTATTAGGATTAATAACTTTCCATTTTTATTTATTTTTTAAAAAACCAAATTTTTTCCTTTTTAGTACAGATTTAAATATCCTGTCCTCCTACCTGTTCTTTCTCTCCATATAGATGAGTATTTCCACATCCATATAAGACATCACATAGGATTATTTTTATGCACAAATAAGAACTGAAGAAAATCAAAAATTTGATTTACAGATAGCTATTTTTCTCTAACTTGTTATCGGTATCATGGATTTTGCTGTCAATATTCTGATAGACCACAATAAAAAAAATACCGTTGCTGAAGTAAATAGCATGCTAATCGTTGATATTATTAGGATTAGGAAATATCCTTGACAAGTCACAGTATTCACTTTAAGATTTACTTTTCAAAGTACATTTTACATGCGATATTTATCTTAAAAAATTAGACTTCAGTACTTAAATGATTGACTGTTTTTGAATTGCTGAGATTTTTTTTTGTTATTTGTAATTTTTAAAAGCCCATCCAAACCTTTAAATCATTCAGTATCTCAATGACGGTTCATTGAGATTGAGAATTGCTACACTTCTCTTTCATGTAAGCTATAGGAAAGATTTAAGATGGACTTACTCTATGACCTAAATTAGAAAATATTCAGCTCTGTCAGCTGATTTTCATCAGTTTTAACATGCTCTAGTCCTTGTAGTTGTCTCAATTAAATATGAAATTATACAATAAGTAAAAAGATACGCTTATAAGGCACTCAATTTACTTAAAAAAATTGACATTGAAGATTAATTGCTTCAGTAACATTGTGAACAATTAGCATTTCTAAGCATTTTTTCCCCCAGAAATAGTTTCCAATTAGGTGAATAAACTAACTGAGTATTTGCATTGAAAACTGTCCAGCTGAAATTATAATTTAGAAAATTAAATTGTGGTTATGCAGATGCTGACCTTGAAGAGGAAATATGTTTATGACTTGGATTTTCTAATTCAAAACTTTAGACATAATGCTTACCTTTAATAGCTTGTGTTCTTTCTATTTTTTAAATTTTCTCACACAATGCCTAGAAAAGGCCTGACATATGACAAAAGACTATTTAATACACAGGCAGTTATAAGTAGAAATCGTTAAGAACTTACTCAATGGTGAAATACACCAATATTTACTTTATGTATATCTATATACACATATATAAATATATATACTTATAAATATGAATACTTTATATAAATATATATTATACATATACACTTATATGCCTAAATATATAAATATAATATATACTTATACTTACTTTGTATGTGTATAAATATATATGCTTAATTTATATATATATATAATTACATACACTTATATTTATATAAAATATATATAGTAAGATTTGAATTAAAACAGTTCCTTACTGAAGTCTTAATTTATACATTAATTTCTGCTAACCCCTTTAATTCTTTGTTGTTTTTTCAAATATGCTACAGGACTTTTAGAAACACATCTAAGTATTTGTTTCCATCTTTTACTTGGTATGTCAGAACATAGTACCTTGTGTTCTCTGGCCTTTACATACTTGCTGCCATGTGTGCAGCCACTCTCATAATTCATAAAAATCAACCTGTGTATTGCTGTCTACAAATCCAAGTAGGTCTAGGATTACAAAAGTTGGGTGTCTAGCACATGAAAGTTGCTTAATCAATTATTGTTGGGGTAGGGAAGTTGAACAATAAATAAATGACAGAAAGTTAAATTTGAAAATAACTTAATTAAAGTATAAAGAGAAAAAATATTTGGCAAAAGCACAAGTAAAATGTTCCTTCAAAAATACTAAATCATTTTAGGATTTATTTGGACAGGTTGGTATCTATTTAGGAAAGCAGGAAGAAGGAGTGATAGAGTTTGTTCCATTGGGGTCCAGGGAGAGAAAGCTGTCATGTGCACTATCAATTCCTGGGCTTGGGACTCCCTTACCATCTACACCTCACTCTCAACCTGAATTCCCATCACAGCTGGACTCATGAAATTACAGTCTACAGCAGGGACAGTTTTAAGACCTTTTAGATGTTTAGTTGTCTAGCTGTCATCATCCTTTAGATACCTAGCAGCAATGTCAAATTTTACATCCTAATAACTAAAAACTTGTTACTCTACCCACACTGCAAATTCACTCCTTCCTTGTTCTCACACATGCCAGATGCTAACAAATCAATTTTCCAGTTGTTATATCAAAGATATTACACATATCTTGACATGAATTATCTATTCATTAAGAAATCTTGTACTTACTCTAACATTCATCTTGAATCAGACTGCTTATCATTTGCACCCACCACAACCAGAGGATCAACATTGCAATGTACTATAGCTATGACTCCTCCAAATTCATTCATTAAAGATGAAACCTCAAATCTACAAATGTGGCTATATTAGAAGATAGTACTTTTAAAGAAGTGATAAAGTTAAAATGAGGCTACTAGACTGGACTTATTCCAGTTGGACTGGTGACCTTATAAGAACACTTAGAGACAGATATTCTGCTCAAGAGCAGTTGTGGGGAGTGTCAATTTATTGCCATGTGGAACACAAGGAAAAGGATGAGAGGACATAGCTAGAAAATAGTGATCTGCAAACTAAAAAGAAATGCTTCAGAAGAAATCAAACAAGCTGATACCTTCATCTTGGATTTATGACCTTCAAACATAAAGAAGTAAACATTTGTTCTTTAAGCCATCCAGCATTGTTACAGTTAGCTCTCCATTTATGCAGGTTCCACATTTGTTGATTTAACCAAATACAAATCAAAAATGCATATAATGAAGTTAGGCCTTTAACAGTTGCATCTGTCCTGAATATATACCAACTATTTTCCTTGTCATTATTCCCTAAACAATACAGTATAACAACTATTTACATAGCATTTGCATTGCATTAGCTATTATAAGCATTCTAGAGATGATTGAAAACATACAGGAAGGAATGTGTAAGTTATATGTAAATGCCACATCCTATCATATAAGGGACATGAAAATATGTGTCCACTGGGTATTTGGAACCATCCCATTACAGAGGGATGACTCTGTGTTGTCATCTAGCTTGAGCAAATGACTCTAGATACCAGCATCTTCCACCGATATGGATGCAAAATGTCTGTGTCTATCTTTTCTATATAGCTTTTTTCTAACACAATATTTAATGTTATCCTTTCAAAACAAACTTTATATAACTCTTCTGGTCAAGGGAGGCCAATTATTTCCATCTTCTTTCCGAATAAATGACACAGTCTATCCTCCCTTGTTCCTGTTGATCCCATAATCCTTCCCAAGGCTATTTCACAGTTCTCAGCTCCTTCCAAACTCTACCATCCCCCTTATCTCTAACCACATTGAATTTCTAGTTGTTCTTTTAACTTACATAACATGCTCCTGCCTCAGGGTCATTGCACAGTCATGTTTAATTCTTTTGTCAGTGTTTCATGCCTTGTCATATAATTTTTCATAGTTTTATTCTAACATAAACTCATTAATATTTGTTAGCAATGTCCTAAAAACTCTTTCTAAGCTAGGAACAACCTTCCTACAACTTCATATTTTTCATCCCTTTCCCAGCTTCATTTTCTTTAAGTAGTTATATTTACAAGTTTATATGTTTCTGTACTCTTCTCTATCACTTAAGCTGTAAAAGAGCAGCAATGCTCTCACTTTCATTCAATGCTGAATTCCCAGTGTTTAGAATAGCTTATTGGCTATATCTAACAATAACTATTAAATATACAAACTTCACAATGATTCCTTAAGAGGGGCTATCACTATATATTGAATGGATTTCCTGCCTTTGTCTTTGTAGCTTGTAGGACAAGCAAGTCCACATAGGCCAGGATCTTTATCGATTCAAACAGATGGATGAGAGTCCAGGAGCCCGTGGTGGATTTTACAGACTTTAATGCTCTCTCAAGGAACAGATACACAGGCACAACAGGCAGGGATGCTGGGCCAATGGCATGGCAAGCAGGAAAGCTAGGCAGCAGGTCCAGAGGGGTGCTAGGAGGCAGGCAAGCAAACCAGTCCCCTTCTGCCCCAGGAATCATCATCCTTTCTCTGGCTTCTCTGGCATTTTCTCTCCCTGGTGTTCTCACTCTCTCCCAAGATGACTATGTCTTTTTAGTAGCACCTATAAGGTCAGGTGTGCCCACTTATGCATGCACATATAATCATCCTGAACTTACTTTGTGTGGTGATATTTAGTATATAAATGAATTTCTGTCCTCCCCCTACTCCCTTCCCTCCCTTTCTCCTTTTCTTGATATATACTGGTTTGTCACTGCTATTGTTATCTGTTTGATTTTATTTTCTGCATAATGACTAAAATATTTGAATAGGAAAAGAATGTACAGAGGATGAAGGTAGCTAAATAAAATGCAATATATCCTGTTTTCTTTTTTCCCTCTCTCGTCATTCACTATAACCTATGTTTCAAACATTTCAATTTTCTCATGTTGTTTCCTAGCTCAATATTCCCAACATCCATCACTTTTGGTGCATGTCTTTTCTTTCGTATTTAGGAATTTTTTTAAGGAAACATAAAAAGGTTACAAAATGTGTTGTAGCTAATTAAGGTTCTTTTTTTGTAAACTATTTTTGTAAACTATTTAGTTTAAAAATACCAATTATAAAATATTTGATGTGAGAATACTGTACAATGTAGGTATGATTTGAAGCTGATATCAATTTCCTATTTACATTTCAATATCTCCTGAAATTAAAATTTTATTATAAACAAAAATGAAAATTGGGACTGTAATTGTAGGATAAAAGGGTAAAATGATTTGGTCAGGCTTTTTCCTCCATTGGCCTGTATAACTGGCACCTTGGATATTGTCTTCCCCATGATTGTGTGACCCGGAGGGCGTGCACATGTATAAGTGTGCACACCTGGGTCTAGGAGAGAAGGGATAAGTGAGCATAAAGAGCACGAGCATTTGGGAAAAAAGAGCAGGAAGAGAGAGCTCAAGAGAACAGCAGCAAGAGAAAACCCAGAGAAAGAATGTGAAGTTTCCTGGGGTGGGGGTGGGGGTGGTGAGGTCACCTGCCTCTAAATCCAAACCCTTGCCCTGCCCTACCCTGCCCTGCCTGGTGTGTCTGTATTACTGCTAGAATCAATAAAGGACCTATGCAGATTGGTGAGCCTGATGCTTGTGTAGGGCATCACAAAAAGGCCTGTTGCTCTACCACTGGCAATGAAGATTAGTTACATGACAATTGGTGATGATGATGGGATGGTTACCCAGCAGTAATTTTGCTGAAAATTAAATTCTTAACCTGTCAAAAGTAGCACAACTTTTGCTAGTATTACTGTATCATGATCTTATGCTTTCATAACAAATAAGAATTATTTTTACTTTTTTTGGTCTCACTTTTCAAATAGTGTTTTAGCATTTTAGCTGTTTTATATATCACTGAGTTTTACACATCGATGATAATAATAAAATAGTTTATACAAGCAGCATTTTAAAATACCCCTCAAAAGTTAAAACTTAAATTTTCAGTTGAAAGTTAGGCAACATCAAGCAATATATGACAAATGTATTCCATAATTAATCACCCACAAAATTATGACAACAGTAGTAACCAAAACAATTATACCATTCCTAGGATAATGACTCCTAAAGTAATTCAGGACATGGTTACATTACAGATTATATTATTTCCTATTACTATAGTAATGGATTACCATAAACTTAACTACGTATAGCAACAACAACATCAATTTAATTTCTTAAGTTCTGAAGGTCACAAGTCTAAAGTCAAGGTGACAGTGGAATGGCCTTCTTTGCAGAAGCTTCAGGGAAAAGTTTTCGCTTTATTTTTTCAGTTCTAGGAATCTGCTTCCTCCTACCACACCAACTTGTTGAGTCCTAGCTACAACTGCTGATTGAAGCTTCTGCTTCCTAATTATATTGGGACCACTTGAATAATCCAGAAAAATCTCCTTATCTTTAAAATTGTCTTGATCACATCTCTAAAGTCCACTTTCCACTGAAGAACATATTCACAGATTTCATGTAACTACTGTTAGAGGCCATATATTCAGTCTATTAGACGTATGAATAAAATTTGAATATCCAAACGCACAAAATACATATGTGTGACTGTTTAGGTATCTGTACAAAATTGCTCAAATAAAACTTTGAATATTTTCAGTTGATTTAAGTTGTATTGTATGAGTAGATTAAAATGCCAAACAGATAATCACTTTTTGGGAGGATACATTCTGTACTATTCTTAGAACTGACTTGTCTGTAACTGATTTTCCCCTTTCCTCTTTTTGCCTCTGACAGTCACATTGACACTTTCCTTATCTGTGTTGGAAGAATTTTATTGCTGCATGCTAGGCACATTGGTTAGCCAAACACAGTGGTCATTGTCTGATATTGATTTAATTTCACTGTATCAGAACTCACAGAATATCTCAGCCCCTAGATTTCAGTTTATCACCATGTTAAAACTACTTCAATAATCTTTTCATTTCAATTTTTCACACTTTTTCATTTGTTATTTTGACAATCATATACCACAATACATACCAATAGGTAATATAGTTGAAAAACATGAAACTTCACATCAAAATTTTTAAACTTCATATCATAAAGTCATTCTAAAATAGCACTGATCCAGAAATATTAAAAATCATATTTTTAATAAATTTGTCTTAATACTTTATACTAGCCTTCCTTTATTCTTGCTATTTTTTATGAGGGGGAACAATTCAAAGATCAACAGTAATCTTCCTTCCTTCTAGTCTATTCTATATCAACATTTCTCATGGTTTAGCAAACTATAAACAAGTTAAGTAAATCTGAACATATTAATGGCTATTTGTTTTATTATCAACCATAGGTAATTTTGCACTACAGTGGCAATGTTGAAGAGCTGCAAAAGACCTACTATCTGTATAAAGAAAACATATTACTATATGCTCCTTTACACGTTAGGTATCTAACCATTGTTTGAAATGGTTGAATCTCATCAGTGAGTATGAAGTGATATTTATAAGGCATTGAACTATATTTGTTTTATAAATATGTACACCTATCTCTTATATTTCACGTCAAGTTATATTTATTCGTACAATCACTTTATGTCAAATAAAGGCTGAGAATAATTTTTGACACCTCTATGTGTTTCATTCTTCATACAATTATTTCCTGATTCATCCATCTGTGTATACATACATGTATATCTTCAAACAATTATCTTTCAATTGTACAGTTACTCATTCAATCTTTGTTCCTATTCTCTGACTGTAGCTATAGAAAGCCAAAATAAACTGTAAAATTTGAAGTCAATGTTTTTTCTTATGTTTCCTTAAAACTCGTAACTGATTTCCATAGCTCATGGCATAAAATACGAAGTGATTCAGATGTCATTCAAAATCATGAATCTGAAAATTATTGTTTTTGCATGCTCCAAATCAACCCTGACTGGGTATGACAGATCTACCTGAAACATTCAAATGAACCAAGTTAATTTTTTTTTAATTAATGAGTTTGTTGTCCACATATTTATGTATGTATAAGTATATATACACACGCAAATATGTATATGAGTGTATACATATATGTATATATATATGTATTTTTTTACATCATTGTATTCCCCAGGGTTCTCCCTCCAACATATCACCCATGAATCATTATTTTGATCTTTGTGTTAGCCCTTTCCTGATTTCTCCCTCACCCCCTTCCCAGCTGCTTACCCCATTTCTGTTGTTAGTTCATTTTAATTTTTTTTTTGGCCTTTGTTTTCTTTTATCACACTGACAGGTCAGACCATCTGGTTTTGTTCTTTTTCTTTCTGACTTTTTTCTGCTAACATTATTCCTTTTAGATACATCCATGTTATCACAAATGTGTCATATTTTTCTTTGTGATGGCAGAATACTATTCCATTGTTTAAATATACTACAGGTTTTCAACCATTTGGATTGTTTCTATATTCTGGCTATTGTAAGTAGTGATGCAATAAACATCCTGGTATAGGTGCTTTTTTTTGAATTAGTATTGTGATGTCCTTTGGTAGGTTGCCAATAATGGGAACGCTGGATTGAAAGGTAGTTCCATTTTGAGTACTTTTGAAGATCCTCCACATGTCTTTCCATCATGGCTAGACCAGTTTGTAATCCCACCCACAGTGTAAAAGTATTCTTTCTCTCCAAATTATTTCCTTTGTGGTGACCAGGAGGTCCCATAACATCCAGCCATAGACTCATGGGGTTAACATTGGGCCCAAAAATGGCTCATCCTGGGTATTGCCTGAATTCCCTATTTTGTTCCACCAAGAAGTAACCTGGGACTGCGAGTAGACCTTAGGCCTTAACCAGAGTCAGCTTATGGTTGCCAGTATTTACCAGCAGTCTGTAAGCAGATCCTACTTGGGGCTGCCAGGGTCAGCAGAAGGCAACTGTATGTAGATCGGGGCTTCTAGTTTGACCAACATGACCCATGCAAAACAGCCTATGAGTCCGATAGAGGAGCATCAGGCTCCAAATGAATCCTTCCTGGGGCTGCCAGTGTCTAGCATACTGCATTAGGAAGTATCCTGGGGTTCCTAGGTTAACCAGCAAGCCCCCATGTGGTTCCTCTCTGTTTGCCAGGGTTGACCAGCAGGCTCAAAAGGAACCCTGCCTTAGGTCACCAGGGACTAGCAGGCTCACCAGGAAGTAGCATGGGGTTTCTGAGGCTACTAGTAGTTCCCAATTTGAATCATCCTGTCATTGCCAAGGACTATTTACAGACTCTAAAGGAACCCTGCCTGGGAAGCCAGGATTGTCCTTGGTCCCACTGGGACAGTATGGGCTATAGATTTAGACTTAAGGATTTCTAATGTGTATATTTAGGACTACAAATGTTAACCAATATACTGCATACAAACATCCCCTTGGGCTGCTGCAGTCAACCACTATATTTCCACAGCTCCCCCAGGGGGTGCTACATGCGTATAACACATCTTAACACTTACAAACCTGTGGTTATCAGGTTCACTAGAAGGACCAGTCAGTCATACCAAGGGCTGCCATTGAACAAAAGCTGACTTCAGTCAGCTACACTTGGGGCTTTTGCTTGAAGTCAGCAACAACCTTGAACTAGCATGGGGTTGCTGGGAAAGCCAGCAGCACCAAAGTGAACTGCCTGAGGCTGTTGCATTTGGCCAGGGCCCTCCAAAGGGAAACTGCCAGGTATTTTAGATGCCACACAAAATTCTGAAAGACTAGCCAGTCGCATTCTGTGTGCAAGGAGTTCCCCTAAAATATAAACTAGAACTGTTGCAATAAATCTAATCCATCTCCTCCCAGAACTGGGATGCTGATGTTAGTTTGCAGACCCATAGCCCCATCACCACTCACCCTGTGGTTATCACAGTCTACCAGCAAACCCCAAGGTTACACTGTTTGTGGATTCCATTGTCGACCAGTATTCCCCATCCCTATGCAGTAGGAGCAACCTGAGTCTAGCAGCAGATGCCATTCTCATCTACCCTGGAATAGTCGGGTCAACAAGTCAGCCTCACAGGGTTTCACCTGGGGATCCCAGGGTTGATCAGCACGCCCCATTTGTAGCACCCTTGGGCTTGCTGAGGTTAATAGCATACCCCAAAATTAACCACCGTAGGATTACCTGATTCACTAGCAGCACTGAACAAGCATGTTTGGGACTGCCAGAGAGAGTCCATGAGGAGACATGATTCTGACTGAGACAGGCATTGCAGGTTTACCAGCAACACCAATGGTAGCCCAGCAGTGGTGAGCTGGGTAAGTGAGTCCCCAGTGAAAGTAATCAGTCTGAGGCTAATGTATTGCATGCCTGTAGGGATTCACCTTGGACTCTCTGGGTTCATCACAGGTACTATTCTCACATACATATACTTGGGCTGCTGGTATTAACTGCGGACCCCGAATTTAACCAGTCTAAGATTGTTTTTTACTAGAAGCACCTAACAGAGCATGCCTGGGTCTGCCAGATTCCATAAGGAGACCTCACTGGGATCTTTGGCCTTTGTAGTATTGTGTTTCTTGTATACAATGTGGAATAGTAACTTGTATTTTAGTAGATACTCATGATTTTCTTGAAATGGTTTTAATTTTTCTCATTTAATGCATTATCAGTTTCATATGAAAACTCTTTTGGTCAGGAAAAAAATAAGCCTCACAAAAGTAATTTACACATATACATGCTACCCCCCCCCCTTATTTCTAGTATAATTTATTACTTGCGCTAGAAATTATTGCTCAGTTTAACTGTGGCAGGATTAAGGTCATGACATGAATTCAGTCTTTTCTTTTTTTAGCTTCCCTTTTAAAATATTATCAATATATTAAGTGGTCTATCTACTTTTTTTTTTTGCTCTGTGGCACCTTTCTTGAAACCCTTTTAATTCTTAACTTCATATATATATAAATATATATATATATATATATATATGTGTGTGTGTGTGTGTGTTTCCCTAAGGAACAGTCTTTTTAAAAATTTATCTATTTTTGTGAAGTAACACTGGCTTAGAGCATTGTATATGATTTAGAGGTATATTTTAATAACTTTCCATCACACTTATTCTTCATGAAAAGTAATTACAGTTTTAGGGAAAACCGAAAGAAGTTACAAATTTGATTTATGAGCCTGCAACCCTAATGCATGATTTCTATATCTCTTCAAAATTAAAGATGCCTGAAATCTATTGATATGAATTAAAGTTCAATTATTAAGAAGGGTCAACTTTTCTATAGACCATTAATATGGCAAAGTGATTTGACTCCCCTATTTTAATATACTCTGGTATCTTCATCTAAATCTGGGAAATCGGAGGAGAAAGGAGGGGGCATTCTCACATCTCTTGTCTGCTTAATATAATTTCCTGTATCCCTGAAGCAATGACATTTAAAGTGAAACTCCTACCCACAAAAGTTGTGGAAATAAGCCATTACTATAATGTGCCAATATGCCTTTTTAAACAATAAAAAGACGTTTTGTTTGTATGACACCATCTCACCAATTTTGAAAAGTGAAAGAAAAAAAAAGTTTTATTCAGACTCTATTTCTTTTCTATAAAAGACTCAGAAACTATTTACATGATAGTGCCATTAAAATGTGTCCACTTTTTGCTAGATTTGGAATAGGGTAGAATTTTAATAGTGAAATAGGAACAAATACATGAATAAAGAAATGTATTTGAAAATACATACGAAGATAAAACTCTCCCAGCTATAAACATGAGTACACTAAGATGATGACTTGGCACTTGAGTTTCTGTCCTGGAAACTAAGTGACAAAAGATGATGCAGATAGTTACATGGGCTTGTGCTCATCTGACAAATTAGAAAGCCAGAAATTAGGCAGTTAATTTCCTTTCGAGTAAGGCATTTTAATATTAATTCTTTCAGGAACAATACTACAAGGTAAGTACATCAATCATACGACTTGATACAGTCATCTCCATCTATTTTTTCTCTTCCTGTTTATTGTTTTTAATACTAACTGAAATAAAAAGGCATATATAGTGCTTTATAAGAATTTGATATTAAGCAGTTTTGATTTGTAAAAAGAAAATACTGGTTGAAAATTGAGAAGTGAAACAAAATTGGATGCCAGTAAAGAAAGCCTGCGTTCCAAAGATAAACTACTACTGTGAGTGATTGAAGCTGTTTCTTGAGAAAATTGTAGGAAACAAGTTAGAACCCACTCTCTACTACACCACCAAAAAACCCCAGAACTCATGTATTTAGTTTCTGCCTCCCATCAATCGTTGGTTTAGGCTGCCCTCAGAGGGGATTAATTTCTATCCATTAAAGGCAAATAGACACTCCCTGACTTCAAAGAGGAATTTCAGATAGTGATACACATACTGGAAGTGGGAAAGATTTAAAGCCCAGAGGTGTGGTGATACACTAGGCTCTGCTACACATGTTACTAGATATTTTACATACAACAAGATGCTTGAATGAATGCATGGTACTTCAATCTATTAAAAACTAAGTACATTAAAGTTATTCCTCATTTTCTTCCTGAAAGATCGAGAATATCTACAAAAGTAAATGTCCATCTTGCATATTAGATTAAAAAAAAAATCTCACAACAGAATTAATGTGCCTATAATTACAAGAAATGACCATTCTGACATATTTTAAACTAAAAAGCAAAACTATTCTTGAGACTATTTCTACCAAATATTATAGGTACTCCCTAGGAAAAAAAATCTTTTTTCTTTATTAAGTAAAGCAAGGTAATTACAGATCATATTCATTTTGTGAATATATTGCTTTAATTTTTAAGATGCTTTTTTTTTTTTTTAGTCTTGTATCTACCAGTTGTAACATGTGAGTATACCCTTCTGAAGTCGGTACCACAATATGGGCAGTATTGAAGCTGGCGCCCCAAAATGGGCAGTATTAAAATTTAGGCATTGATGCCATTAACTGTGTCAGACAAACACAGAGGTAACAGAGGCCTAAACATGATACAAATCCTTGAACGTTGTTGCAAATCCCAGGTGTGGGAGAGAAAATGAAGTATCAAGAGGATGTGTACAGGAAATTGGATTTTAGTTTGGAGGAGCGGGGAGAAAATTAAAAAAAAAAAAAAAAAAGCAGAGACTGGGACTAAAACTTTTGGGAAGGAGAGAGAGGAGGCAAGTAGGTCCAGGAACTTGGAGGTTTGGGCACCTGGAGGAGAAGGACTCAGAAGCAGCGTGTTCTGGGCCTCTCCCAGCATCAGGCCCGGAAGGGTTGGGAGCTTAGTAAAGATGGAGGAGAGGTGACCCAGACGATAGACCCAAGCTGAACCGCGTGTTGGAAGTGACAGGACCAAAGACAAGGACATAACTTGGCGATTTCGGACTGAGGTAAACCGTGCGCAGCTCCCAGAGGAGTAGAAGTGGAGTTCATTTCTGTTTAGGGCACTTGTGTGGGGGTGGACTATTAGCTTCCTTGTTTTTCCCTTTACTGTAAATAAATCTGTGTGTTTACCCTTATTACTGTTTGATCTTTGGACAACTGCTTGCCAGCAGGAAGGAGAACCCGCAGTGACAAAAATTTAAAAAGGGGTAGTTTCCTACCCCGGTAACACTTCCAATACAGTGAGCTATTATTTTATCCTTGTGATAGCGAGAGGAAAAAGACTAGTTGGTCAATGTTCTAATTTGTTATTTAATAAAGAAAAAGCTTGTTTTTTTTTCTAAGCAGTGCATACAATATTTTGTAGAAATATTCTCAAGAATAATTTTGCTTTTTAGTTCAAAGTCTGACAAAGTCTAAATGCTTATATAAGAGGGGCAACTGTGGAAAATTAAACATACAAGAAACTTAAAAAGAAAATAGTCATTTTAATGATGTATGTTTGTATAGAATTTTCCCAGCAATTACTCCCTATCTCTGGTGATAAAAATATTGTGCCCCTCCTTTAACTCCAGTCTGAGAGATCAGACTGGGCTTTTCATACCTGCCATATTCTAAATTTCTTGAGCTCAAAATAACCTTTAAACAAAGGGCATATTTTTGGGTGTCAGATCCAAGACATAGAGTGCAACATATTCACAGGTGCTACGGATGATGACATGGACCTTTGGGAAGGACTGTTGTTCCCTCACCTATAATTGTAAAGTTGAATATTGAAAACATTTGATCTCAACTTGTACCTTTTTTTTTTTTTCGGTCAGTATTTTATTCATGGTTTTTGACACTTTACTAGGGAGTGTTTCTATTGCATAGATTTCTAAAAGTATCTTTATATACTACATATATTAGCCATGCTTTGTATCTTTTTCTCTGTTAATAGATTTGCTTTTATCACCTTTTTAATCTGATAAATACAATTCTTCATATTGATGTCAAGTACTTTTTTTCAAATATCATATGCATTTTGTGAAATAGTCTTTAAATTTTAGAATGTTCTTTTTGTCTCAAACATAACTATAATCTTTCAATTAATTTGCTTGTTTATTAAGAGTATATAATGTTCCTTACATTTTACTGTTATTCTGTCTTCTATTTCATAAACAACAGTCAGATAAACATATTGATATGTTGAAAAATATCAGATTCACAAAATTTCTTAGTTTAAATGTGGTAACAAACCTCACAGTTAGTCAGAAGTAATAATGCCAAATCACACAAGAAACAATATGGAGTGATATCTTTGTGTCTGTGGTGATTATTTAAATAAGACACAGTGAGAGTAAATTTGAATAACATTTATTTAAGGTTTAAGCTGAGAAATTGAAATGCAAATAAATGATACATTTTCAAAAGTAGGCTGTCTTTTTAACTGAGTATTGTAATTCTTAGTTGATCTAATTTTAATTTGGAATAAATTTAGATCTATAAGAAGTTATTTTAATAATTATAAAAGCTAGCAAATTAAACATATATGCAATTTCACTTTAGAATTTTTTTTTAAATTGACTGTTGTGTAAAGCACAATTTTATTAAAAATGCCTTATTGAATCACATAATTTTCAAAACTTTTAAGTTGGTAGCTTAATTTTAAGCCAGTTTTACTAATGACTCATACTCCATTAGTTACATAGATCAGATTCTTTTCCATTCAGTTAGTACCATCCATTACGTAAGTCAAGAGTATAAAGCTACACTATAGTTATCCTCTACTACTAATACTTATTGAGTTCATTTTTAATTTTGTTTGACTTAGTTTATTTGTTTTCTATGTACTTTAAAGGAAAAATCGTGATATTACTCTGACTTTGGGGTTATTTTCAGTTCAAATTACTAAATTTCTATGACCACTCCGACATGTTCAAAACAAAGTTATGTGATTTTTTTTTGGGGGGGAGGAGGAAGATAGAAATGAAAAATGCTTTGGAACTTGTAACCTAAAAGAGAAGTTAAATATGATTTGGGGTCTGTTTTGCATCTAACATTGCTCGTGTTCCAGAGTAGTAGAAAGAGGAAAATGATAAAAAGATAGTTTCTTTATTTTTAATAACACACTAAAATCAAATGCTCTCAAGCAAATATTATTCACGTATGTTCAGAGACATCAAACAATGAAACCTGAAAATATGAAATAAAATATTCTGCTACATTCTCTGTGAGTTGTGGTTTACTTGTAATAAAATCCTATAAGCCAAGGATTAACTTTTCCCGATGAAAGGAACATTGGTTCTACTCTAAAGGATTTGTGTGTGATTTCTTAAAAGGACTAATGAATGTCTTCTACAGAAACATCAGTAGATAATTATATTGTTGCTGTTTTTTTTTTTTTTTTTCAGTTTCAACTTGAGACTTTTTTACTAAAGAACATAAAACAAAACAGCAATGGTCTTCTATTGTAAAAATGATAGATCATATGTTCCATTGGACCTGCTATTAGGTTATTAAATCTACACACCCTCTAGGGAAAGGTAGTTTAAACAGATAATTTGATTACACTTCCCCTTGTCTTTTTTTAATCAAATACCCCCAGCAGGAAGGATACATTCAAATAGAGTGTGTATTATAAATTATAAAATTCACTGTTAGCTATATTTAAATCACTTTTATATTTTCATTTAACTTATGCTTACCACTAGCTGTGTGACCTTAGGCAAGGTAATTAACCATTCCAAACCTAATTTTTTCTTTATATATATATATAAAATATAAATATATATCAATATAATTTTTTCATTATATATATATACCAATGTTTTTGAGCACTTTCTTTTTTTTCTTTTTGGAGGAAGAGAATGGAATGCAAGCAGTTTTTAAGCGTTAGTAGTATTCATTTCATGATAGAGTGGCATAGGTAGAGAAGTTCTTGGGGAAATAGAATGCATGGTGATAAGGATAGACTTTTATGTTATATTGACTTGGGTTTAAAATTTGGTTTCAATATGTAGTAAATATGTGATTTTGAAAAAGTTAACTTCAATGAAGAATATGTTTTATATGAAATACACCTGGCATTATAAGGATTCAATAACCTTAAGTATGAGAATTCAGTTCAGTTCAAAGTGAATAGATCTTATTGTTATCATAAATGTTATACTCCATGTAATATATGATTTGTAAAGACAAATATTTTTCCTTTGATTTTTAGACTGTATTTTTGCTTATAGAAAAGAGCAAAGATTTGAAGAATGCAAAGATAATTTTTATTTTCCCAGAATTTCTTGTCATATCTTGTTGGCTGACAGACGCAAGATATGAGAAATGAATTCATGAGAAGAGATTTTCCCAGCCACAGTCAGGAGTCAAATGGAAGTATGCACCATAAGACAACTTTATTAACAAAAGAAAGGGACACAGGGTGAGGGGCTGTTGAATTTCAAAGAAGACAAACAAACCTGAGAGACAACATTCTAAGATCTAAGAGTAATTGAGGAAGGGGGAGTGTAGGCAGGTGGTCCCTATCTCTGATTTAGGGAAGCCAGTGGGTGCCAGTGCAGTCTCAGAAGGTCATTGCAGTAAATCAGTCCCAAATTTTCTTAGCGACGGTTAACGAGAGAGGTTTTCCTTATCTCGTTTGCAATGATCTTTCTGGTCTGCAAAAGGCATACAGCAATATCTTATCATTTCAATGATTTTGTAGGGAAAATTTTCTTTCTACAATGAACAAGCCTGTTAAGATACCTCATATTATATTTATAGGGTCTCAAATTCAAGGTTTTTTTGAGAGCAAAAATGACTTGGACTATAGCCAGCTATTGCTGAGGACAGAAATACTACATGGATTGTTTTTCTTTCCCCTAGTCCTATATGGCACTCTAAAGGGGAAAACATAAACAAAAAATTCATGCTTTTCCCACTAGCAAATGCTATTAGAAATAATAAAATACAATCAATTGGATCGTTGAGTTATTTGAAGATATGTTAAAAATTTATCATCATTAACTTAATACTATCTGCCACCACAGTTCCTCGGTGTTCAGCATGGAAACCGACTGACTTGGAACCATAGGAAACTACTTTTTAGTGTTGGAAATATGACTATTCTTAAAATTTTAAAGAAAGATGTCACTCAACTCCATATGTCATATTTGTTCTCACTGAATTCTTTAGTAACTTGTATCTGGCTTGTACTACTACTACTTCACATTTTGCAAATTTACTTTAATTTTAAGCTGCAATGCAAGCAATGTTACATCAATATTTAGAATGCTGATGAGTTGTGATGGCCATAACTCAATCTTATGTCAAAAATATATGGCATTTGATGGAACCAATTAAGATCAATGTCAACACATGGGTTTCCAACAAATGACATGGTAATCCTTGGCAGACTAGTAAGCAATTCTCCCATTCATTACTGAAGAGACAAGCTGTTATGGGTGCGACTCTAATGATGTGTTGTGTAAGTCCATTTTTAGTTAATTTCTAGTCAATGATAAGGCAGAAAGCTAAAGAAAATGTAGTATTTCCTGAATTAGATAAGCAATTAATTTCTATATTCTAAACTAATTTGGACTCCTAAGGAAATATAATACTGTCTGTATATATACATACATATATACACACACACACACAGGCATATATATGCATGTATACATATGAACATGTGTATGTATATTTAATCAAGCTATTTAATATACAAGTTTATGGACACAATTAAGGGATATTAACAATGACATTAAAATAACCTGAGGTTAATGAAACTTTTACTGAGGAGGAAATGCATGAATGTTTTACAGGAATAATGGTTGAAGGCAGGTATAAAAAAAAAGAAAAGGAAGAAATCTTAATGAAAATAAGGCAAGGTAACCAGCTCCATTTCACTAGGATTCCCTTTCTCATTCAATCCAATATTCATGTAGCATACCTGTACTCTCACTCCTTTTATAACTCACTTCTAAATTTCCAAGAATTGGACCAGTAAAAAGAAATGAGATATATGAAATGCATATAAAAATAAGGAGTGAAAAAGGGTAAAGAAATCAAATCATCCTAAGGTTTATTTCATTTATAAGGCCAGGTAAAATTGCCTCATTGGACCTCTATTTTTGCTCCTTGCTTTTCCTACTAGAAGACCTAAAGTTTTCAGAGTAATTTAAAATAGTTTCCCTTAACATTAACATGTTTTCATTAAAATAGAATTTTTTTCTAAATGTGTCTCATACTGTACTTTGTTTTCATGAAATTATTTTCAATGTTAAGATAGTAATGAGTACCACAAAATGGATGTTTTAAAAACTTAAGGGTTCGTGTATATGAAGTAAATACAGAATATTGTTACACAAGTCACTTTTGTAATATACAATGCATTTTATCACAAAAAAGTGTATATAAAATGTGATTAAGTGATTCATGAACCAGGGATTTGATATATTAAATAATTACTAAGGTGAATTACTTATTGAGTTTGATAATTATAGCACTTTTTTCTTACTTTGATTCAGTGTATTTCCTTATTTAAGCATGTTTGCTATAGAGCAGTATATTTTCATATGCAGCCCACACTCTAATTAGCACATTCTAATTTCTAGCTTAAGAGAAAACCACAAGCAGCATATGGCTTAAAATGTTTTATTGTTAACAACTAAGCTATATGCCTCACTGTAAGACAAAAATTAAATCTTTCTTTGCTTTGATTCAGTCTGCCTCTGACTTTTTTTTTATTGGATAATTAAATAACTAAACAAGATGAAATGAGTTACTTAACTTTGTTCAAAATTAGAAGTAATTTAGGTCAGTGAGAATACTTCAAATACTGTAATATTTTCTTCATGTCAACCCTACTAAACCTGCTAATATCAAATTTTCTTGCACTTCTGGCATTTATATGCAATATTTCGTCATGTATATACTTATAGTAAATAAAAAATTGTGTTTAAATTTCTTTTTGAAAGTATCTTTAATGCCTTATTACCATCTCTCACTTTTAAAAAATGTGTTCTATAATCATCAAATATGAAGAATAAATCT
The DNA here is from genome assembly GCA_004024945.1 of Uropsilus gracilis. Taxonomy (NCBI): domain Eukaryota; kingdom Metazoa; phylum Chordata; class Mammalia; order Eulipotyphla; family Talpidae; genus Uropsilus; species Uropsilus gracilis. The sequence goes on from PVHY01001262.1 coordinate 58,287, forward strand.
GCAAGATATTTAATCTTCTACAGCATGCATTATGAAAACATAAAACATAATTTCAGGACAGTAACATTATATTTTACTGTTGCTTCCATAGAGGCATCCTATTAAGCCCTGAAAACCTAGAATGTTTCAATACAAAACCAATCCATAATCATATATAAACAAGTCTTACAGATTACCAATTATAAAAACATGGAATTTCCTTTCCCCTTTGTCCTCTCACCCTCCTTTTCTTTTCCATTTTTCTATTCTCTGTCTACATAACTAGATCTTTATTCTGCCACTTTCCTTTCATGCCAGGAGGAGATGGAAACAATTCCCTTTGCAGATTTTGGAGTGCAGTAGTGAACTGTTGCATTAATATTGAAGTGCTTATGAAAATATCCAGCATTTCTGTATTGATTACCAGTTCTCATATTATTAAAGAACAAGGTATCCTTATCAACAAAACTTAAAATGTTGAGGAAATGAAATGTGAATATATATATATATATATATATATATATATATATATATATATATATATATATATGATTTTTATCACACTTTGTCTTTGGTAGAATAATTTGAGAGTGCTGCTTCCTACCTTTATCTCAATTACAAAAACATGGTATATGATGCCTCTGTGTTCGTATTAAGCTAGAGAGACATAGCTTCATTGCACACAATTGGTTTTAGGGCACAGTAAATAATCTCATGAAATTCCCAATTTTGTCCTATGATATTGACTAGGACATGAGCAATCTATCAACACTTCTACCATCATAATATCATCTTGTGAAATCTGAAGTCTACAGACTTAGGGAGAGTAATTGTCAATGCATCCAATAGGCAATATAATGTCATATTTTCAAAAAAAAAAACTTAGAGAGCTTGGTTATCAGAACCATTACTTATCTTCTTTCTCCCCACATCAGACATGATTTGCTAATCCTTTTTGTGCCCATTAGTTTGTGCCCTTTCATTTTTTTTTCTGGTAGTTACAATGAAAGAATTTATTGTTATGCACATTTATACCCCACATACTGATAATGATAAATAACCACCAGATATTGACTTCCAGCAACCCAATACTATATATATATATCTAATTTTTGTGAGCAAGAGACTATGGTAAATATTATTCCTGCCATGTTAACTGAAATCACAGATCCTTCCATGTGTTTGTATGCCAAATGCCAGAGTCACAAAGCAACAAAATTTCGCCTTATTTAGCTGAAAAATAATGTAAATAAAACTTGCAGAGAACTGAATATCTAATTAGATGTATTTTTGTTTACTTTGAGAGTATATGTTGATCACACCATTATGAACTAATAAGAAACCTACATGAAAAGAGGAAAAAAGTCTCTGCATCTTCCCAAACAGATTAGTCTAATAGAAAATTCACAGCATACTGAAATAGAATCTGAATTATTATGTTATCAGGTAAGAATTTTTAAAAACAACAAAAATAGTGTTCACTGTGTTGCTGAGAAAAGCTGAGTCTGTGGAAGGAAAGGAAAACAAATTCTGAAGAGATGTGGTCAATAACTAGATCTTCCAATATCAACAGTTTTGATTTATAAGGCTGTATTCCTCAAAATAGTTTATCCATATTCTAAGGCAGAGTGATAGTTCCTTAAAGAACTAAACATACTATTACAATAAAATCATGATCTTTATTACTGATATAAATTGAGAATGTATGTCTACATAAAAGCCTGCACTCATGTATATATAATATGTATATATAATATGTATGTATAATATATATTATATATATATGAGAGAAAGAGAGTTACATTCTTTATGGTTCCACTATATGACATTCTGGAAAAGGCAAAACTTAGACAGTAAATGGATAAGTAATTGCTAGAGGGTTGGGAGAAAAAATTAATTGACAGAGGATTTTTAAAGCAGTGGAATCATTCCAAATGATACTAATGAATACATCTGTATGATAAATTTATATAAACTCACTGAACACATAATACCAAGAGTGAACCCCAATACAAATGATGACCTTTGTATGAAACTGGATACTGATAGTAGATCAGACTATGCATGTTTGTGGGAAGAGAATATGTAGAAGTGAGTATGGCTAATATAATGTACTTCCCACCAAGTTTTGCTGTAAACCTAAATAAAACATCTAATAATTTCTTGATTTTTTAAAAATAGGTTAACTCTTTGTACATGCAACAACATGGATAATTCTTATGATAATTATGCTGAGTAGCAGGGCCCAACAAAAAGGATCCAACATAACTATGATTTCATGTAAGTAATCTATAGGGGGAAAAAATCTGGAAATGAAGGTGTAGGGAAAGTGGTATTTGTGCTTGCATTTATAAGTATCTTGTTAACTTCTCTGAAATGCCTGTTGGAATTTTTATTAGCATTGAATATACATCTGACTGAAGAAATCTGGCATTTTATCAATATTGACAAGTTCTTTAAACTAGAAAAACAACAGCTGTCATTCAATAAATTAGCATATTAATATTCATTCTATGTTGATAGCATCAGAAACAAAAGTAACTTGGACATATTTAAGATAAAAATCCATAGAAGGTTTAGAAGAGAATATAATATGGTATAGAGTATCTATGAAAAACAGAGCAAACATCTTACCTGATAGTAAACCACTCAACAGTCAGGAACATGGCAAGGATGCCCACTTGCACTAATTCTAAATTCAGCTCATCCCTTGAGGACCCAGGCAAGGAAATGAAATTGCATGCATAAAACACCATAGGCACTAAATAAAACTGTCAATATTTGCAGCTAATATGATTATTTACAGACAAAAATTAGGAAATATAGATAAATTATTAGAATAATAAGAAAGTTAATCAAGTATCAATATGGAAATCTATTCATTTCTATTTACTAGCAATAATAAAATTTGAAGACATTATTTCCAATGAATGATGGTATATCACAAAAGATGTATATAATTCCTTCTATGGAAAAAAATCACAAAACTTTATTGAGAAACAAACACAAGATATTAATCATTTAAAAGTATAATATGAAGATACATTTTTTTCCAAATTGATTTTGAAGTTTAATGCAATCACAGCCAAAACTTAGAAAGATTTTCTGTTTTAATATTCAATAGTTTCTCTTAAAGAACAACACTCATTTTCTTTACCAGATGAAATATTGAGCATGAAGTTATAATAATTAAATTATCATAGTACTGATTTAGTGGGAAACAAATAGAAATGGACAGATCAAAAGTCCCAGATGTAGACACATACATATTTGAAAACAATACATTTTAGCAATGATGCCAAATCAATGAGGACATGATAAATTTGTTCAATACATGGAAATTAGTTCACTTTAAGGCATAATGACTCTTGACTATTACCTTACATTATAAGCAGCAACAACAGCAATAAAGCAATGTAAATACAGATAAAAATATATCACTTAGCAAATTGCTTGAGTCAAAAGTGGGCCTAGAGTTGAATTTTTGGATTTTTTTGTCAATCATTAATGCCATCAAACATTGGATTTTCAATCCATTAGTAAAAGATGACAACACCATTTTTGAGAGATATTGCATAAATAATACCCCCCCCTCCTCTAGTATTCATTCCAATGTAGCTCATGTGAGAAATATTTTTTACTTGAGTCAACATAGGTTTATAGTTGTATGTAATTCTGAGGTACAAGATGGCAGTTCTTGAGAAATATCTTATCACACCATACCCACTACATATACAACCATAGTTCTCCACCATAGATCACTAGGCCTCCCCTACTTTTGCTCTCTATCTCTCTGGTAGTCTCAATTTTATGGTCAGACTTCTAGGATCTGTTATTGATTTGGTCTGTCTGACCTGTTCTGATAACTTTGCTATAGTAAATAGTGTCACAATGAACTGCCAAATCACTATGATTACAATATTTTGGTATATAGCTAAGAGTAGAATTTCTGAATCACATGATCATCTATTACTAGCAGCTTGGAAAAATGCTAAACTATTTTCCATAAGGAACTTTAGGGTAAATATGCTAAACAGGCTTTTACACACTAGCTTCAGTAGCTACCACTGCAGTCTTGATGGTGTTCATGCAGAAGTTGCTGGGTGCATGGGTGAGGGGCATACACAGCTGTAATTGTGGATACCTGGATCCACATGTTAGTGCGTGCATGATAGGAATAATAGCCAGGGCAGGAGCAGCAGCTCTATTTGACTACGGTGATAGCAGCACTACTATAGAAGTGAGAATGGTGGATGCCAAAGAGAGCAGGCCAAGAAAGGAAATATGAAGATTCATAGGGAACTGGAAGGCTCTGATGCTTGCCTGCCTCCTGCCCCCCTGCCCAACTAATCTGTCTAGCCTGTTGCAGGCATGTTATCTTTCTACACTGTTTTTATCCAGGTCATGTGAGAACCTTAATAAGTCCACTGTTATTGGATGCTAGAAATAACCATAGCTTTAGTTCATTGCTGCCATATAAAGCTAGAACATACCAGGAAGATGATATTAAACAGAAATTCATTTTTCAGTTCTGGAAGCTGGATACCTGACATTCATAAGCCAGCTTTGTCTAGTCAGGACTTTTAGAGCTCAAGAATTTTGGTTGTGTCTGCACATAATAAAAGGGACACCTATTTTATTAGGCCACTAATTCTACTCATGAGGTTTCCCACCCTTATGGTGTATTCACTTCCCAAAACCCCCACCTCACATATTACCTTAGACATTCATTTGATTTTCAACATATGAATTTGAGTGTAGGTGGAGGGATACATTCAATTAATTCTAATTACTCCTTCTCAGTGAGTGAGCTAGTTCCAGAATCCTATCCTAAGGTCATTCTTTTTTATAATTACAGTGATTTCCCTCAACATAAACAGGCTCTATATTCTGATGCTTTATTCTGATAACTGATCTGCTAGGACCAGGAATAGAGAACTATGCTATTTTTTAAAAAGTCAATTAAAGAGTAAAGTAGCAAGATGCTGAAACAACTGGCAATCTGCTGCACTGAGGATATTTGAAGAATCATTTAGAATGTGTATGGGAATTGTACACTCAAGTAGGATTGGAGATAGAATATAGAACACATTGTGAACCCTGAAATCAAGATAATTAACAGATGTAGGTCCTGTATATTGCATGGGGCTATTTCTTTATAGTGTAGTTTCCTCTTTATCTGACATTAAAACTCCACTGTGACTAGCATTTTATTTGTGAAATCTGGAAAACTTGCTGGCATGTAATTCAAAATAGTGTTTATACATCAGTTTTTCTTCTATCGGTCAATGGGTGCCCTTGCAACGTTAAGTCCCATGAACTTCTAATTATGAGTGACTAAGACTGCAAGAGTAGGTGCGTGCAGGTGTTACATGTAGACCGTTCCCAGAGCAGGAACCAAGAAGCATCTAACATGGTTGGGCCAGGTGCAGTCAAATGACAACTGCACAAAACTAGAACCACCACTGTGGTAATTACAATGGTGGCCAAAATTTGATGCTTTGGGGCAAACAGTTCTACCACCCAGGACTTTAAAATTCAAACTCTTCATCACAAAAAACACAGTCATATAGGCAAGGTTTTCTAGCAGCAGGCAATTTCCTTTCATGGCCTAGCCAGGTGGCACACTTTTGTGATATATTCCCAGACATGATCATAATTTCCTAGCTCTACTAAAGGACTTACAACCTTTCCCAATTTCCTGATTTATGAAGGGACCTCTAGTCTAATTCCCTGAGCATATGTGTCTGCTTTCACCAACTCCAGTCACCTGATGCCAGGTAGATAATTGAGATCCCAGCTAGGTAATTATAAATGAGTGTTGTGTGGCTATTGACTACGACTCTCTCCCACTGCTCTGATGTTAACTCTACAGACTTAACCTTTTGTTTCTTTCAGTTGGGATTTTCTCCTGTATGGAGATTGAGTAAATATTTTCATGTGTAGTGTTTTTCTGGTAGCAATGAGTTTTTAAATCAATTTTGTGTGGTTGAAATGGAAAGACACCATATCCATTTTTGCTCAGTCTTTGAAGCTAACAAGAAATCTCATGTTTATTCTTAAGCTTTGCTGTGATTCAAGGCTCCACAAAAAAGACAATGAGTTGTCAGTTAGTGAGGGTTGGAGAATTTTTTGGAGAACATGCTTAAATGGTCCTATTGTTTCTAGTGCCTAAGTTGCCCTAATCCTGGAATTCAAGCCCATTTTCCGATAGAGACAGGATGTTCAGTCTCAATATTGCAATGGAGTCTCTAATCATTGATATAATCCTGTTGCCTCTTCCAATTAAAGATGCTTGAGTGCAATCACTATTGATCACCATTTTACCCAATAGTGTCAGAAGGATAAGAAGTGGTCAGCACTAGTGTAGTAATCAGCATATTAGAGAATAATAATAATCTTCCCTAAGGAAAGATGAATTTCCCCCAAATTCAACTTTTCTCTTGTCCTAGACCTTTCTGATTTGAAAAACCTCATTTTGCGCAACTCCTTGCATTGCCATTCTAATATTTAGATGGATGCTGCCTCATGAACGATTCTAGAAAGTCAACACATTGGAGTAGGAAGAAAACTCTTAGCTCATGAATAACATCCTGAATGACCTCTAGCCCCTGCTGTTTCTGTATACTCACCCCAATCTCTGTCTGAAGAGCTCTCTAGCATGAGGATCAAAGCTCCAATCATGAATCTGACTTCTTGAATAGGGGGTCAGTAGGAATTAGGGCCAGTTAAGCAGCCATATTTGGTTCATAACTGTATTTAGGTAGTTTAGGTACTCTTTGTTTTCTGTGGTTTTCAACTTGCACCTAATGTCTCAGTTTAAATGTTATCACTGGAAGGAATGTTGTCCAGATAATTTTCTCACTTTCTCTTTTCTGTCTCTTCTCTTTCACTTTGTAAATAAACTTTTATAAAAATCTTTTCTCAGTGTGTCTACTTTTAAATGCACAGTGAGAACTCATACCCAAGTTACCCCATTTTTCTGAGGGACATCCCTATAACAACTTTGATATTTACATTTATTTGGATGAATTTGGGTTTTAAAACAAATACCCTACAATCCACTCCCTCAGACATTTTCCCTTCATGCTGCACAATCTACATGCTTTCCTTCTTCCACATGTCTCCCTTTGCAATTGTGGAACACCATATTCATGATAATCAAAAGTAAACAAAGTAAACAATGCAACCAGTCCCCTAAGGTATCAGGTCACATCAACCTAGAGGTAAAAGACAAAAGGATTTGACACCTAAAAGAAAATGAGTCTGAAAGGCACTGTTGCACTCAAAAGAGAACCATTCTACAACAATCTGCCAATAGTTGATAAAACCAACAGGCTTCCTGGCCTTCTCTGACTGTGATCTGCACCACATACTACACCACTTTCAGGATGCACTGGTGACATATGCTTGCTAAGTCCCCCCCCTGCACTAGGCCAACTCTCATCACAAGCACTTAGGGTACCCATTGGAGAGAAAGCTCCATATGTGGCCTCTATCTGGTTCACTCTTATGCCATGGTCTCCATCACAAGCCACGTTCCCCACCATCCCCAAGGACAGATTCCTCAGTATCTCACCTGATTCAGAAGTGAACAGGGTATCACCAACAGGTGATTTTAAGAGACTTTCCCTCTCTAAAATCCTCTTTTGCTGCTTAACAACCTTCAGGACTTTTCTGAACTTGAAACCAGCCATTTGCCTTATCTAAGTTGGTTTTCTTACACATCTCCAATGTGGCTGCATATGGCCAGGCAAGGACTTCCTTCCTCAGTCAGTCTCATGGCTGTTACCATCCCCACTCTCAGAAATCATTGCCACTCCAGGCTCTGTCTACACAGCTCCATGGACAATGGAGACAGTCACTGACTATGGCTCTAGGAGCACTGGGCTATGTACGAGACTTCTTTGCCACCGAGGCCTACCAGCCACCTCTTGATTTTCATCTCCTGGGGTGTTACAAATGATCCCATCCACCCCCAGGTTCCCAGAGACATAACAACCAATCTCCTTAAGTTCTCATGCCTTCTGATGAAACTGCCCAAGTCCCATCAGTTCTATCTCTGTGTCACTGATGGGGTCCTCGCTCTGCCCTGACCAGTTTGCTGCCTCAGGACAGTCCACTGGTCCTTGTGAGCCATTTCCTCCTCCATACAGGTCTTGTCCCACAGCTCCTTTAATTTTTCCACTTCCTGTGCCAGCAGCACCAGCATCATCCTTGACTCCATTTGCAGAACTACTTCTCCACATCTGTGTCAATTCCTGCCAACTATGCCACTTATCTGTGTTGAACTGTCTGCATTGGACTTTCCCATCCTCATTGCCAGTTGTAATGTACTCAATCTGTTTTCCAATTGTAGAGACAGGGTTAGGGTCATCAATCTGCATAGGTTCTTTATTGGTTCTAGCATTTACATAGACACACCAGGTAGTTCAGGACAGAATCAGGGCCAGGACTGGGAATGCCGGGAGGCAGGTTGAAAACCACCCCCCCCCCAGCTCTCAAGGAATCATCACATTCTTTCTCTGGCCTCTCTCACTGGTGTTCTCTCATTCCCTGTGCATGCTCTCTCATCCCATGTTCTCTCCTATGTTTGTGTTCTCCTCATGCCCATACCCCCAACCCCTTTTACCCCCTCTCTCATAGGTCCAAGTGTGCACACTTAACGCATGCACACAGTCACCAGACTGCACAATCATGGGGAGGGTACAGGTGTTGGGAATATAGACTAATGGAATAAAAAAGTTTTATTGAATCATTTACCCAACAATGACAACCCATAATGAAGGAGTAATTCACATATAAGCGAGTAAGCTTGAATGACCATGTGATCATGGATTAGTGCTGTAGGTACCAATAAGAATTGGTTTAGTTTTATATAGATGAGGATAATTATATATAAAAATGTGTGTAGATAACTATACACATCTATATTTCCTTTATGAGCTTTCCTAAAAGAAGAATATTTAGTAGCAATGACCATACTTAATATCAAAATATTGGTTTCTAAATAACATTTCCAATACAGAATTCCTATGCTATCATTCCTTCACTGATCATTCCTACTTTATTGATTTGAGAGGTTATTTTGGGGGATGGAGAACACTGTTAACATTAATTTCTGTGGAAAAATTTTTGAACATTGCCAGCCCCCCCCCAAAAAAAAAAAACTTACCAAATTATATCAGTTAGGTTCAGTGTGCTTTCAGATAGTAGAAGAGTTCTATAAATGAAACTAGACTCTTTGGAAAACCAAGTGATTCTAGAACTAACAAAAGAAATACACAAGATGAGCTTGAAGCATCTTATAGTGACACATAATAAAGAGGTACTTTAAAAAAAGGAAAGAAAAAATCAACTACCCCTGACACACAAATGAAAATTTGTGAAAAGATATATTACACATAATCCAGCTGAAAGTGCTCACAGAGGTCAAAACTTGAAGCAGTTTGAATAATGAAATACTAATGGATTATAATTCATATGATAACATAAATACTTATGAGCTTATAGTTAGATAAATAGTTAAACAAATTAATAAATGTGGAAACAATACAAATTTCCCAAATAGAAGAATTCCAAAGTATAATTCCCCATTTCTTTAGTGGGTCTACACTTAGTTAAGGACTTTATATTGAAGAACCCTGGCCAAAATTACATCAGCAGGATAATCAAGGTCAACATAAGTAATCCAAATCATTTTAATAGCATAATTATAACACCCTAGATACCAAGTAGGGAAATGATATTTCACCCCTCTGACATTTCTCACAGTAACTCACAACTTCTTAATTCTGAGAAAAGACAGCATACAAATTCAAACCAACAAGTTACTTCTCCATACTGACAAGGTCAAAAAACAAGGTAAGTCTGAGAAACTGTTCCAGTCTAGAGGAGCCTAAGGAGACATGACTAAACTAAATAAATATAATATGGTGTCCTGGATAGGATTCTAAAGAAGAAAAGGGATATTAGGCAAAAATGAAGCGAATCAAATTATGAGTTTCAATAATCATATGTTAATACTAGTATCACTAATTGTAACAAATATACCATATTACAGCAATGAGATAAATTAGTGTTTTTATGGGAACTTTATTGATTTCTTTATTTTCCTTTAAATATAAATCAGTATTTTAAAAATCTACTAAGAAACACAAAGATATTCTTTCAATTAAGAACATCAAAAAGTATTTAACAACTGAATTCATACTGAGAATGAACTGTAGTTTGCTAGACTGTTAACTTACAGGAAAACAATTCACACACACACACACACACACACATATATATATAGTTGTGTATACATGCATATGTGTGCGTGGGTATAAGTATATATGTACACGTGAATATTTTATAGTCTGCATGATATGGTAAAAGGTTCATTTAACTTATTATTGCAATATTTAATGAGCTATATTGAAAGGAAGAAGAAAGATAAAAGGGGCACTTGACTCCAATTTATTGTTGTTTGGGGGTATCAAGATACCTAAGACATGACCATAGTCTCAGGATAAATCTCCCACTAGAAGAACATGAAAGCAGGAAAGAATACAGAGCTCAAACAACCTGAGTAAAAGAAATTGTGAGCCAGTAAGATGAATTATCCTAAATCCTGTTTGAACAGGTGGGCTGAATCATGGCATGCCAAGTCATGTCCAAACAATTTGGCCCAAACACTACCCATGAGGTGCCTTGCTAGACAAAAAGCACTACATTCTGACTACTGATTACTAAGACAATGTTCTCCGCTGCCCTATCTCATCAACCTGCCCTTAAAATGTTTCCTCTAGGCTAAATTGTTCCCAACATTGGTTGTCTCATGCATGAGTCTCTACTCATGCTTTGCCTGGTTCAACTGTACCAATGCTCCCTGGAGAATTATTTTCCTAGTCATAGTATTCCCTATTACTTTTTGGGGCAGGACTTAAAATACAACCATAAAATGATGGGAAGTGATACAAGTGTTAGTTTGATGGCTCGTGATTTTCTGTTGGATGACTTTCTTCACGGTTGTGAATTAAGAATATAAATCATAGGTTGGGAAGCAGTAAAGGCATCACATTGATAGAGGTGATGTGATGAAATTGGGGGACTGTGGGCCCCAACTTTGTAATGCTACATTAGGATTGCACTGTGCCCTGGTGGGTGGAGACTAAGAGAAAGGAAGCTGAGGTTTCTTATTAGAGGAACAGAGAGATTTAGGAAGCAGTGCTGCTGGAGAAAGGAGAGAGTGGCAAAGCAACAAGGAGCTGAACTTCCTTCCCCCTCCTCCCCCCCCCCAAATGCAATGGGCAGCAGCAAGGCAAGGAAGGAAGTCATGCTGTGGGTTTCCTGTCTGTAGCTGGTAAGGAGCCTGGGGGAGCATGCTGGAGAAACTTGTGACCCATGTTAGCTGATTTGGAAATTTGCTTTAACTCAGAAACTGCAATGCTTGGATTCTGTCAGGAGGCTGAAGGGAACTTGGAGCACTGCTCTTCTCATTGTGAGATGTCTGAAGTGATTGCTGTTGCTGTTCCAAGTGAGTCTTGGGTTTCAGACTTGTTTCAGGGTTAAAATAGGAAGAATGCTAGAGCTGTGCCTTTTGGAGGATGATCGATGTCACCATCTTAGTTTCTTTGATCTGAATTTCTAGTGGTTTTGTTTGAAGGTGGGACAGATGCCCTTTTTATTTTGGACACATGTAGCTGAAGGACCCATGTGCAATGTTTTGGACCTAAGAGACTGAATTATGTGGTAAGATAACCAAAGGGGTTCCTTGTACTCTCAGTACAATTTTATTTTTTTGTGAGTAAATTTTGTTTTTGTCTCCTTTTAAAGTCATGCGGTCTTGCTACTGCAAGCACAGGTGGGGACAAACCAGATGAGTGACTGGATTTAAAGGGCCAGCTGCTCCCAGTTGTAAATTTAGTTAAGTACTCTGCTTTGCTTGTTTTCTCACCCAGTTTCAGTAGAACAGAAATTTAAAACAATGAAAAATTATTTATAAGATAGGAGTACTACCAAGGGACTGGAGAATATTATTGGATATAATGAAAGGTGAAGGGGAAGTAACTGAGTTAAGGAGACAACAAGATGGGATTTTAGTTAGAGTGGAATTGATAATATTATTCTGGCACCAATTCCAACATTTGTGATTTTTCCCTCACCACCAGGCAATTCTCAGAACAAAAGCTGGGTGTCCTACAATTCAACTGAATTCTGATATTATCAACAAAGTGCCTTTCAGCTACTGGACATAACATGAGACCCACAGGTCCTGCACACCTACTCTGAGTTACACGTAAAGATTGTCTTCTGTGCTTCAGACTAACTGGCTAAAAATTGCACTTTTAACAGACTACTATTTGTTAAAGCAGCTCACAACTTATATAATCATTTTACTTACTAGATTACTGGCATATTGTAAAATATACCAGGTGGAAGTGGTGTGTATGACAAATTATTGGGGAGGGTGCTCAGAATTTCCATGATTTCTCCAACAATGCAACTCTCCCTACAGCTCCATGTGTTTACCACTTAGAAGCTCTCCAAGTTTTATTCTTTTGGGGTTTCTTGGAGGACTCACTATGATAGGGATGCTGTGTTGAAATTGGGGTGCAGTGGCCCCAGCTTGGTTATGTTGCATTAAGACAGCAGCAGAGATTTGGAGAAGGGAAGCCAAGGTTTCTTGTGAGAGGAACACAGAGAGAGGAGATTTAAGGTGAGAGAAAGCTAGAGAAGAGACAGCAAAGGAGCAGCAGGGAGGCTGGAGACCTCAGAGCTGCTGCTGCCATATGTGGCAATAGGACAGGGACGGAAGCCAGGCTGTAGGCTTGCATTCACAGACTGGGCTGGTGAGAAGCCAAGGGAAGCATGCTAGAGAAACTTAAGATTTTTGTAAGCTGAAATGGAAACATGGTACTTGAAAACTTGCATTAACTTTGAAACTGTGAAGTTTGGGAATTGTCAGGAGACCTGAAGAAAACTTCTTGTGTTGCTGTTTTCATGAGAAATCTAAAGTGGTTACTGCTGTTGTAGCAAGTGACTCTTGCTGGTTTCAGGCCACTTTAGAGTTGAAGCTGAAAGAATGTTGGAGCTGTGTCTTTGGAGGATGATCAACAATGCCATCTTGGTTTCTTCATTGAATTTGAATCCCCTGGTTCCAAAGGAGCAGCAATACCACCATCCTAGTTTCCTTATTTGACCTGAAATGAATATTGGTGCCTTTTGAAGAGGACACACAACACCATCTTGGTTTCTTCATCTGGATGAAGGTGGGACAGTTGCCACTTTGTGGTCACATGTGGCTAAGGACCCATGTGCAGTTCTTTGTTCTAGAGACTGGACTGTGTGGTAAGATAAAGGGAGGTCCATTAAACCCATAGTGTCTCTTGTCTATTTTGTCTTTTAGTGAGTAACTCTGTTTTTGCCTCTTTTTAAATTAATGTGGTCTTGCTACTGCTTGCACAGGATGGGCTGAACCTAAGGAGTAGCTGAGTTTAAAGGACCAGCTGCTCCCACTTGTAAGTTTAGTGAAGTACCCTCTTTTGTTGATTTTATTTTTTTGCTACCCCATTTCAATTGCATAGGTATGGCTGATTAAATCGGTATTCATCCATCACTGAATTCAACCTCTAATCCCTCTACCTCACCCTTGAGGTAGGTAAGAAGCAGGGAGAAATCAGATTAAAAATTCCAATCCTCTAATCAGTTGTTTGACTTCCAGTGGCAATGAGTCCACGTCCTTAGTTATCTTTGAAATATCACTTCATTGACCTAAAAAATCTCTCCATGTTACAGAGAATTCCAAGGATTTTGGGAGTTCTGTGCCAGAAACAGGGACCACGTTAAATCAGGTAAGAAAACAAAGTAGAAAACTTAATTAAACTTACAAATGGGAGCAGCTAGCCCTTTAAATCCAGCCATTCATCAAGCGCGTCAACCTACATGAACAGTAGCAAGACCACAATATCCTTAAAAGGAGGCAAAACATATTTACTCATTAAAAAGAAAAAATAGAGCCAGTGAGTGTACAATGAAGCCCCCTATGATTATCTTACCAACCAGTTCAGCCTCTCTTCCAAAAACACTGCACATGCGGTCTTAGCCACATGTGTCTACAAAATGGTGGCTGCCCCACCTTCAAATCAGATGAAGAAATCAAGATGGTGTTGTGGATCCTGCTCCAAAGGCACAGCCATTCATTCGCTTCAAGCCAAATGAAAAACACAAGATGGAGTCGTTGCTTCTCCTTCGGAAGCAGGCGATTCAAATTCAATGAAGAAACTAAGATGGTATCTTTGATTGTCCTCCAAAAGGCACAGCTCCAACATTCTTTCAGCTTCAACTCTCAAGTGTCCCAAAATCAAAAAGATTCACTCAATACAACAGCAGCAACCACTTCAGATTTCTCACAATGAAAGCAGCAATACAGCAAGTCCTCTTTGGGTCTCCAGACAATTCAAAAACCTTCTCTTCAATTCTCTAGATAAGTCCAAAGTTTTCAAGTACCATGTTTCCAATTCAGCTTACAAAAGTCACTCGTTTCTTCAGCATGCTTCCCCAGGCTCCTCACTAGCTCGGGATGGGGATGGAAGCCCACAGTGTGGTTTCCTTCCCTACTCTGCTCCTGCACATGACCCTAGCAGCTCCGAGGTCTGCAGCCTCTTTGTTGCTCCTCTGCTCTCTCTCTCTTTCTCTAGCTTTTGCTCTGTCCTAAATCCCCTCTCTCTGTTATTCTCTTGATTAGGCTTGACTTCCCTTCTCCAAGTCTCTGCCCAGCAGGGCACAATGGCGGCTGTCTTAATGTAGCATTACCATGCTGGGGGTCACTGCGCTCTAATTTTACCACAGTAATCATCTCACTTACTATAAATCACAATATCACAAATGAGTTTATTTTAGAGGTATAATGCCTTGATAAAAATGATGAACTTTTAAGTGTGGGAAAACTATATGTTTGAAATAACACTAGAAGGTAAAATTTCTATATAAGAACTATGATACTTCTGTAGTTCTTTTTCAAATGGTAAGCAACATCACCCACATGATGCAGGCATTGAGGCACAAAGACATGAGATACATCTCTAAAAGTGAATAGGTGTGGTAAGGAGATTAGGAGAAGGAGGGCACAGGATGGTAGAGTTGGAGATTCCGTCAAGTGGGACCTTTATATGAGGACGGTAGTGTAATAGACATGCAAGTGGGAACTGGAGAAGTCTCCCCAGTGAAATTGCATGAATTGAGTAGAATGTTGTCTGCCATCACCAAATTTATCTTTTTGGCAATAGGTTGATTTCATGGGAAGGGAACTAAGGGCTGAGTGGAAGTTTCATCTGAAAAGACATTAATGTGTAAACTTTCTGTAACGGCACAGCCCACACTACACAGAGAAAATCTAATCTTATTTCTTTTCAACAGAAAAAGCAGAACTCATATCCGCATGCCTTTGATTACCCTGCCCTCCTTTGTAAAATGACTAACTGAACTTACCCTTTTCTCTCCAGCAACCTCCCTTATCTTACTTAAGCTATTTAAGACAGCTTCTGAAGCCATATGGTAAGTTAATCAGTTTTTCTGCATCTGTACCACACATAGAGGAGGTATTCATGTTAATATCAAACTGCTATTTCACTTTTTTTTCTCATCAATCTAATGTTTGTATAATTATTTGCCAGTCAAAAGACAAGAAGAACCAAGAGGGTTATAGAATGATCTTCTTTGTTCCCTGGTAATAAACAGCCCTTATCATTGCAGAAGAAGTGATGGGCCGCCTGAAAGCAGGGAAAAGGAGCAAATACAACATGAATACAATCTCTCTTTCTCTCTCTCTCTCTTTCTCGCTATTTCTCTTTCTATTGCTCTCCCCCATTTCCCATCATGGTTCACCTGGGGCATGGAATAGGAACACAACTTTTGCCATTAATGATCCTGTAATTGCCCCTACATTGCCTGGTGTCTCCTGTAAACTAAGAATAAAGAAAGCCACATTCCTCATATCCCACACCCTTAAAGGTTCAAGTTCATTTCATATATAATTATTTTTCTCTCTAAAGAGATGGCTGGCTTCCTTAGAGAAATAATTGCTCTTCTCCTTGGGTGATGCCATGCCTTGAAAAGGATTTCCTTTATAGAAAGAAACTAGTTTGTATTCTGGTTTTCTCAGTGTGAATGATACAATCTAACTAGGGTTAAAAATCTTTTTATCTTTTTATATATTTGTGTATCACAAAAATATTAAATTAAATTTTATGTAATATACTTTAAAATTGTCATGTTACATGTTTTAGTATTCTATATATTTAATATTCCTGAAAGTTATTAGAAAACCTGGGAAACCATTGTATATTGTGTTTATTTTTAGTACATCATCATATTTCATAGTCAAAAATATACATTAACTCCTTCTGCTATGCTTACATAAGTCAGATATGAAGTTATGATTTTAGTAGGTTTATATTGTGATTAAAATGTTTCAAAACTCTGTAAATAAGTTCAAAATAGCCATAGGCCTTGTTTCTAATAACTGCCAGTTGTCTAGTTGCATAAAGAATGTCACTGGAAACTAACCTGGGACCACTCAATAGAAAGGATTGCTTTTTCAATATCACCCATCATAGATTCAGTGTGACTTTTAAAGTGATATTAAATTTTTTAGCAGCTTGAACAAAGATCATCAGATTAAAAATATAAAAAAAGATGCCTTTGGGTAATTAGAAATTCAATAGGCATGTGGATACCTACAGAGCTGGCAAGCCCTTTCTATTCTTGTTTTACCATACTTCATAGAAAAGTTCCCAAGATGTTTTAAGTTATTACCTTACTTCTTGACTGGGTAAACTGGCATGTCAACTGGATTTAAAAATAAATCTTTCACACTCTCCTCTTTGACTTACATCTCCTTGTTTCTTAAGCATTTTGACTTTTCTGGTGGTTAATAATTCTTCAAAGCTAAACTAGCTTGTCTTCATTGATTCCTTTCCTCATCAGATGCTCTTGTTGCTCTCCTGTGTTTTTCTGGGGTTGTTTCTGTGAACCATTATGGTCTTAAGGTGATCAAACTTGAAAGGAAGGGGAAATGAATGCTTGAATTTTCCACTAAATAAAAATGAATCTGGCTTTTCTATTGTGCTGTATTTGCCTTTTGCTTTCCACTGGATTTTATTTCTTTCCTTGGTCTTTACATCCTTTTCCAGGTTTCAGTTTTCATTTTTTCCTTCTCCTCCTCTATGTTTTATCTGTTCCAGGAAGAATTGTATAGTGATCTGACTGACATGCGTAGCTTTCCTTCTCTGCAATTCTGAGCCAGGTCAAGCATTTATTTTATGTTTGTCTTTTTTTGCTTTCAATAGCTTGAAGCCAATACAGCCTTGTTTGATTTGACAACTGCTTTCAGAAGTATATCTAGTAGAGAGCAATTTCACAAAATCAGCCGAGACCCAAGACTTTTGAGGGTTCCGTGTTGTTGAATCCTATTTAGTCACTAAAGAAGTCAGACAATGAAAACATTGGAAGCTAAAGCTGAAAAAATCAGGTATATGATATCTGCACAATTTGAAAATAAATCTGGAAACTCTGCCATCGTTGCCAGAAGAGGCACTTCTTAAAAATAAACACAAATAATATTTCTATGTTACTGACAATAATGCTAACTAAATTTTACTCCTATTGAAAATGTATTTACTGTTGACACTGAGTGACTTAGCTAAATTGAAGAACACCATTAGAGGTTAGATAATGCATGTCTTAAGAATAACTGGTTAAGGGGGCCGGGCACAGTGGCATGTGCCTTTAATCGCAGCCTTCAGAGTGAAGTCAGGACTAGGAAATGCTTGTGTCCATGGGTTTGAGACCCACCCAGGGAAACACAGCAAGACCTGGTTCCAAAAAATAGCTGGGTATGGTGGCATGCACCTGTAATCCCACCTACCTGGGAAGCTGAGGCTGGGGATCGCTTGAGTCACAAAGAGTAACTGGTTAAGTGGAATTGTGGGCAGAATCTGGCAGGAGATGATAAAGGGTTCTGCATGAGAAGTGGAGAGGGAGTTGTGATTGGGGCACTGGACCCTGCAGAAAAGGAGAGGATTACTTAGGGAAGATTAACAGTGTCATTCACCTCAGTTCTGTCAGTCTAAAAGTCGATTCTCTGCCTTGATTATATTTTTGGTGTTATTGTGTGAGTGTGTGTGTGAGAGAGAAAGAGAGAGAGAAAGAATTCTCATTTTCTCTGTTCCCACTGTTAGCATTTGAATATTTAACACCAACCCCTTAACATAAGGTACCACAAACTACTGACTAGATTTCCCAACTCTAATCAGCAATGGTAAAATATTTCTGTGAAAAATAGAAAAGTTTTGACATATTTTCAATGTTCAAACATTTTCATTTAAGTATTTAAAGGAAGAGTGTCAAGCCTTGAAGGGTACAAATTTTAGGGGTTAAATAGAGGAACAGAGGACAAAGAGACTGATGAAGAGCAGTTGACAAAGACTGGAAAATTCTCTAAGAAGTAAAGAGAGTACACATAAGGACAGGTTATCTAGGGAGAGAGGTTGTGGAGGGGAAAAGGCAAGGGTAAAATATAAAATACCATCCTACAATTTTGTAGGATGTACAGCTCTTGCTAAAGGAAAAAAATATATACCAATTATAATATATTCTACTCACTTAAAAATTATGTTCTTATATATTAATCTCAATTGTTCTTCAAATAATTTGGATTTGTGAAGTGTTACCATTATCATATTGCAACTCAGAAGATGGAGTCTGAAAGAAGTTGAATGATTTGCCAAAGGCCAGGCTTAGTATGTAGCCAGCACTAGCTTCCAAGTAATTACCTTGAAAAATAAGAAATACCCTATGTCCAATTGGGACAAAAAGTTAATTGTGTCCAATTTTCTTCAGGATTTCATTCTAGGCACTTTAGCTATTAATATTAATTTCTTAAAAATTCCAATGTATCAAGTCTAAAATGCATTTTCCCTTCCTCATTCCTTAGCCTAACACATACTCTGAGACCCTTTATTTCTCTTTGTTTTCTACAATGTTTGATTTAATAAAGTGTAATGACAAGTATAAAATACTGAAGAAAGACAGCTTCCTGTAAGACTTGAGAATTTCATGTTTCTAGCTAATATTTGTGACAAAAGTTTAGTCCTTAGTACAGGAAGTAAGCATCTGCAACATCTCAACATCAGTGAACAAACTAGCAATGAAAGTTATCAGAAAAATGGAGGAGCTGTTTGGCTGATACAGAGTTCAATGGGACACTGAACTAAAATGTATGCTTATCAACTGGAGAAGGTTGTGTGGGAAGAACTTTTCATAGCCTCCTGCACTCTAGGGAATGATATATGGATTACCCAGTTTTACAGTTTAAAGCTACTATGAAAGCAGATTCTCTATATCCTGTAACATTTGACTAAATGAAGTATACAAAGGAGTTGTTGGATGGTAACGGTAAAGGCTAGGCCAGGAAAACCCTTAAGCTTGGAAGAAAGCTCAAGCTCAACAACTTTTGTCATTTCTTCAATGGATGTCCCTTCCTTATTTGTACTTTATATATAAAAAAAAAATATCTTTGACATGATGCTGCATTACCTATAAAATCTTCATCTATAAAATGTTTTCATTTGCCCTACACTTATAAGGTAGATGGGTGTCTCTTATATATTGAAACAGAATAAAAAGATGATTTTTCCCAGGGTCACAAAAAGATATAATTTAACCCGCATTAGATTTGGTTTCCAAATCTAATGCTTAGTTCCCATGAAAGAAATGTTTCTGATGAAACGCTGCCACAATCCTTCTCTAAGCAAAGGTCTATCTCAAATGTAATTCAAAAAGTAGCTTTAAATTTTATTTAGTGAAAATTCATTTTGATGAAAAATTTCATTATACCACAAAAGCAATGTGAAAATATACCTAGAAAAAATAATTTATCACTTATTTGAAAAGTCAAAAAATTCAAGGTCAGGTGAAAAATCTGAACTGTCTAATTGTATAATGATGTAGATTTTAGTGTAGGAAGGTCAAAAACAGAAAGCAGTTTCCCCTAACACAGTCCACAAATAATAATTATCCATCCTTCCAAAAAAATGTATGTGCATATATTTGGCAAAATAGGAGAATCAGAGGAAATTACCTTACTTTGACAGATAAGGAGAAACACTGATAAAAGCTAGCAATAAAACTTTTAATGTTGGAAGAAACCTGTTACCTGGAGCATGGAATGAGAACCTGGCTGAAATGAGAAAATATCTCCCAGGAAAATTGAAAGAATTCAAATCAGAACAGCCTAGTGTCATGTGCCCTGAGGGTAATTAAGGAAATGTCAGATGTCATTGATGAACCACTTGCCATTATCTCGAGGAAATCATGCAGGACAAGGTGTCTCTACGGACCAGAGAAAGGAAAACGTTGTGCCCATTCTTATTTTTCTTTTAATGACCTTGTTATCTATTGGTCAGCTGAAAATCCATTTTAGTATAAATCTTTAATCCCAAAGAGTCACCATTAATTTTTTTTTTAGGAAACCACATATGTTTAACTTAAGAAAAAAGCTGAATAAAAATAATTATATTTTTTTAATATTCTCTGCATGAATGACTTACAAAACATTATTAAGCAATTGTAAACAACCTGAGTGATATATTTGCTATAAGTTTGACATCTTTAAAATACTTCAAATTTTAATATAAAGTAGACGAAATGCCTCAACATGCTTGACATAATGACTAATATGCAGATAATTCTTAAGTCATGGAAAGCATTTAAAAACAAGCATAATCAATATTTCAGTCACAAATTATATTTGCTACCAAACCAAATCCAAGTAAAAGGAAAACACAAAGAAGTATGTTTGAACCCAATTGTTATGATAACTAAAATAAATTTATAAGAGCTGTTAAAGGTTATTAAGTGTATTTATATAAGAGTAATTAAAGTAAAACATGAACTGTGAACCACCTACATCATCTCTATAAGTATCTTTGTGCAAACATACATATAAATGGAAATAATATAAATGTATAGTCTCTTCATGTGTATTAAAGACTGTGCAGCAAAAGCAATACTGCCCTAGGAAATTTATGTCATACAAAAATGAATGTTTTTTTTTAAATGGATATGGACTTCAGAAAGAACCTAGAAGACAAGTTAAATTCCAATAATACTGATAGAGTCAAAGAAATCCAAGTATAGATTACCTTTCTGAAAACTTAAAAAGCAATATATTTATATAATGATGATTTCAATCATTGAATGAAGTTATATATACAGAAATATTGAAATTTTTATTGAACATAGTACCTACTTAATAAATGGTGGTGATTTTCATTATTATTCATTTCCTTTTTGCTCACAGTCAGATAATAGACAAGAGCAAAGTAATCAATTGAATTGAATTTTAGAAGTTTCAATAGTTGCTGACTTTGATGTTCTTAGTAACTTTCATATTGACTTTTATTTCTAATTATGCTTACTGTTTTGTTGTTGTTTTACTTTTTAAAAATATTATTAAATGGTTTTGCCTTCCTTACCTCCTAGATCTGCTTAGCAAAAATGGGCGTGGGGGAT
The DNA here is from genome assembly GCA_004024945.1 of Uropsilus gracilis. Taxonomy (NCBI): domain Eukaryota; kingdom Metazoa; phylum Chordata; class Mammalia; order Eulipotyphla; family Talpidae; genus Uropsilus; species Uropsilus gracilis. The sequence goes on from PVHY01001262.1 coordinate 79,824, forward strand.
GCATTGATATCTGATGATGGATCTAAATTCACTTTTGCCACTCTGACTTTCACGTTTCATTCATAAAGAGACAGAGAACTATATACCTAACACATTCAGCTCTACTATTAAAAATCTCAGAATGTTAGAATCATCTGTGTCCTTTGCACTAAGTTCCTTACTTGAAAGGCTACTAGTATTTCTACATGCTAACCAGAGATCAATATGTAGTTCTGTGCCCTGTTGTTACAATCAGGCTGTTAATGCCAGTGTTATTCAGATGCTGGGCAATATCCTTGGATCTTTACTTTTTACTCATTCTTGATATACAGACTTTGATAATGGCCTTCATGTTAAACCACAAAAATAACTGTCAGTGGGTAGGCATTATTAAAAGTTGGAACATGGTGTAGTATCCAATATGGGAACAACCTTCATCACTATCAATAAAGTATCCAGATGACTCAGATAAAGAAATTGCCAATATGCTCACACAAATAACATGCAAAAATAGCTTCTTACGTAGTTAATGTTGTAAAAATAAAAAAATATATATTGATTTTAATAATTAGCAAAATGTCCAAAAGAAAAAAATATTCTGTTTAAGCATAAATGAGGGGCATAGATGTTAAAAATTCATATGCCATTGCCTAACAAGGGATTCACAGCTATAAGTATGGCATAAAAAAGAATGTACCAAAACTGCTTGCACATCTAATCAAATGCAGTATTTTTCTGTCTTGTAAATAAAATATAGAATGAGTAAAAAACAGTGAAATGGTGTTACAATTTAACTATGTACAAAATTTTATGATATTTGCTTTATATAATTTTAAAATAAAAAACAATAAGATATAGTGTATCACAATTATTTTTATCTCTGCCTTAATCATTATAGATTATTACTATTATGAAATTAGTTTATGAAGTTCTGCTTTCTATAACATATTGCTTAAATAAATATATACTATTCCTACACAAATGTCAAAAGCATGTCCAAAACTATATATATATATATATACATATATATATCTTGTTCATTTTTTCATCTTTCTGAAAGTTGTTTATTCACTGACATTGTTTGAAATTCATCCATATTATTCATAAAAACAATGTTCATGTTGGAGGCAATATTTTTCTGACTAAATCATATTTTCTAAAATTTCTATGTTGCTTAAGATTTTGTCCAGTTTTATTTGAAATAATACTACAAACAGCACTGTTATTTTCTTGTTTTTATGTACAGATTTCCTCTAGAACTATAACTGAAGAAAATTCTCTGCATTCAAAGATTTTTTGGTCCATCTGAAACTAAAATAGCAGTTTCTGAAAAAGTTATTTTTTCACATTAATTTTAACATGTTTATAAATGAATACACATAACATTGAATATAATTATTTTAATTTATCTTTATAGTAATGTCTTTATTAGGATATTACTTCTATTATCAATCAAATTTCAAGGTATATGTAAAAAATAATTGTCAAAAGAAAAAAATATGTGAATATGTCTTTTAATAGTCTTATAAACATATAATATTTTCAATATATTCTAATGTTTTAATATATAGTAATTATACAACTTTTACAAGAACTAATGAATTTTAGGTCATGCAGCTAATCATATACCTTTCCATTTCTTTTCAAACAAATAGAAAGAAGACTTGAACGAAAAGCAGAATTGGTGTATCAGATGTGCTTAGGATATAGAAAAGTGGTACATTAAAATAGTAAGATAGGTAAATTACAGAATCATCACCTATTTTTTTTTCTTTATCCACAGGACTTCCCTAACACATCAACTCTAGCCAGTGTCAAGTCTCTGTTATCACCTGTGCTTCTGATCACTAACTAGAAATTTGGAGGGTTCAATAACAACCTCTCTGAGGTATCAATTTGCTATATCAGCTCACAGAACTCCGAGGAACTGTTAATATAGTAGATTGTTTATTATGTTAGATAAAATTTAAAAGAGCTAAATGGTAAAATAATATAGGGAAACATAAGGGGAAAAACTTCCATGCTTTCTGAATATACTTTCTCTCAAATTCCCAATTTCCCACGTGTTTTTCAACCTCAATCTCTTCAAACCACATTCTGGGTTTTTAATGAGATCTCATTACATAGGCATGCTGGATTAAATCATTGATCATTGACCATCAATTAAACCTCCAGTTATTCTACTTTCCCTAGAGATTAGGATTATAGGACTGAACATTCTAACTTTAATTCTAGAAGGCTGCCAATCTCTGAAGTCATCAATCTGAGAGCTTTTTTCCCTTATTATACAGACCTGTGTTTCCCTAAGTTTCCCTTATTGCTTTAGCAATTTTCCATATATTTTAATACGATAAGTTATTGCTTTCATTCAGTACAAAACACCTTCTAATTTCCATTTTAATTGTTGTTATTTAGTGGTGTACTATTCAGTTTCAAAATATCTGGAGATTTTCCAGATAACTATGTATGGTTTGTAATTTCATTATAGTTAGAGAGCATACTTTGTATAATGAATATTAAATATGTTAGACTTATACTCCAGAATATGGTCTCTCTGAAAATGCTGCATATATAATTGGGGTACCTGTTAAATAGAATTTCAATATTCAGGTAAGGGAAAGACTCCCTAATTTTGAGGAAATAACAACAGAAAATGAATGAAATAATTACCTGGCTCTACAGAACCAGGAACATTTAATGTACTCACCATCTTATAATTTGCAAGGCATTGGATAGAGTGCTTATGTGAGAGGAATAGTCAAGAGAAACCTTTGAGACAATCAGTGGTGCTTTTGCTTTCCAGTCTCAACTCCCTAAAGGAAATGATGGGACTCTTGAATATCTGGGTGAAAACTTGAATAAGAAAACATCCATGTCTTATTCACAAATGTTCTATGTGAGAGGGGCCTAATATTCTGACTTAACATCCCCTAGTTTTTAGATACGAATGTTAATACATAGAAGTTAGGATAAAATCTCAGAGATGGGAAGAAATTATCCAGATAAAATAAAAAATTATTTATATAAGAGTTTCTCATTAATTAAGTGAACACTTTCCAGGTATTTTAACTTACAAATTGTCACCACTTAGTGAGGACATTTACTTCACAGAAAAATATACTGACATGTCAACACGTGGATTTAGTACAGTATTAATGGAATTTTAACTATTTAACTAATAGAATCTAAATATTTTCATTTAGTTTTAAATAAATTTAATACAATACTTGAGTTTTGTTGAAGAGAGAGTGGGGTTTCTGAGTAAGTAGCCAAAATGATGGGCTCAGTCAGAAAGAGCGAAGACATACAGACAACTCCTATAGAAATGCAACCCAAATGTCCCAAAACAGATGAATGGATGAAAAAGATGTGGTGTACATACACAATGGAATACTACTCATCAATTAAAAATGACAAACTAGATGAGTTTATGATAACATGGACATGCCTAGAAGAAATCATATTAGCAGAAACAAGTAAAAAAGATAAAGACAGACACCAAATGGTTTCACTATTATATGGGACATAGAAAAGATAAACAAAAAGCTATGAAGAAAAGTCAAAAAAAAGCTAAAAACCAAATTGAAGTACACAACTCGGGGGGGTGGGTGGGACAGAGGTGGGAATGGTAAGGGAGGGTGGGGGGTGAATCTCAGGGATTACAAAGATGTGAAATATATATATATATAAATTTAAAAAAAATAAAAAATAGAAAAATAATGCACCAAAGGGACTGAAGTTTGCTTTAAATCTCTACATTACTTATACAGGCTCTGCAGTAAGTATTTTTCTTCTGAGCTACATTTCTCAAACAGTTCACAAGTTGTTTGCCAGAGCAAGATTTTGAATTCATGGAATTAGTATCTTGCCTTGACTGAATTGTGTATCACATTTTAAAATTTTAGTAAATTGCACCTGTAGTCCCTCCTCCTGGCTACAAAAAGAAGACATGCTTGTTTTTAATAATATAGTATGACAAGGTTATATATTAAAAAATTAAAGTCACCAATTGCTCCTCCCTTTGCCAGTACAGAAATAGCTATTGTGTCTCTATTTTTGCATAATTAGTATATTTATATTGTACATTTAGTTCATATCCTGATTTTTATAATTACTATAACAATTTCATATAGCATGCATGTGTTTCATAAGCATTTTAATGACTATAATTATCCATCTCCTATTTCTGGAAATTTTGATTGTTTTCATTTTTCATTGTTACTAATAAAGTTATGACAAACTATAAATCTTCCCCCTCTCCCTTTCTTAGTAGAAAAATTTGTACATGTTGTTTCAAAGTTAAAATGAGTAGAAATTCTGAGGTAATTCATAAGTTTATCAGTGTAATATCATCAAATATTTTAATAATTTATATGCAAGTTTGTGTATATATTTAATGCAATTATTTTTAAAATAAATATATAAACTACATGGGACACAAACTATATAGTATATTAAAATGTGTCTTTGGGAAAAAATAAAACTATACTACTAAATACTAATTGTCCTTAGATCACCTTTATTATTTCAGTAATGTCACTGTTCTAAAGATCTAAGGTAATTGATAACAGGAAGAAGAATGTTGGACTCATGAAAGTCATTCTTGTAATTTTAGAGACAGTGTTTTTGATTTGGAATAGGGTTATAAAATTTAATTAGATTTACTAGCTATTTCAGATAATAAACATTATCTTTTAAATATACAGAACTGGTTGTAGAAAAAAGAATATTTGGTAAGCTCTGGTGGAAAAAAAAAAAAAAAACAACCTCCAAAGACTCTCATATGCTCAACAATTGTTTGAGAAAGTTATTAGTATCACAGAAAAATAGTCAACAATGCAATTTACTCAAAACAGATAAAGCCCATATGAATTTGTGAAATTATATGTGTTTATTCATATACTCCTAATTTATAAAACAATGTTTAGTGTTGTTAAAAAATAGAAGAGTCCAGGAGTCTTGGGTTAAGAACATTTGATTCAATCTCTTAAAAATTAAAATCGTCTAATTAACTAGAGAAGGAAGACATTTGCGATATTCTAAACTGCTTGTCTATTTGCAAAGATTTTTTTTCCCCTGGACCTCATTAAAGAAATTATTGTTTTTCAGCCTGCTTACTGTTTCTTTGTGCTTACCCAGCTACCTTTAGAGCAACAACTCCCAAAGAAAGCAAGACAATTGTGTAGCTCAATGAGTGGTGAGAATAAATAACTCCCAGTGAATCGTTTTTACAAAGCATCATTGCACATCTCTAATTTGGCTACAGGAGAAGAGGGAACAAAATCCATGCTGGATTCCTAATTTCTCCACTCTCACTTTGTTCACAATTTTTTTATTGTTGTTTGTCTATTTTTCTTAAAATATAACCATCAACACACACAGACACTTTTAAAATAATACTTTAAAGCACTCCTCATTTTAAAGTTGTCATGAATCGTATGTACTCAGGGAAAACTTTCCCAGCATAATGAGCATCAGGAAGTGAAAAAACAAAAAGATTTTGTGGCACTTTTCATCATGTGAAATGATCCTTTCTCTATCATTATTTAAAAGGGGATACATGTTTATCAATCATCTGGAGGTATGAAATCAAGTATGCATATTTCTAGGAAGAAAATTAGAAAAATAGGCTTGCTTCTGCATATTTGTCTGTAAATGATTCATTAATTATTATTCCATATTTAAATGCAGGCACTATAATTTTCCATTTTTATGTCTATATTTTTAAGTCCTATGAGTACTATACAATTGGCACTGGTTAAATATAATTAATAACAAAATCTTCAGTTTGGTGTTGTTTCAATTATGTCAAGAGATGATGTTAAATTACATGTTCAAAAATTCTCTTTACCATAAGAACCTAACCTTCTGTCACCTTAAGTTTGGGGATCTAAAGAAGTATCACAATAGAATTAGAAATCCACAAAATTAAACATCACAATATTTCATTTGATCATTTTATATCTGCAAGGTGAAGCTATTTTACCTAGGTAAGTCATGGTCTGTCTTTTAATAAACAAATTATAAAAGTTTAATATATAAATGTTTTCATGTCACCAAACATTTTTATGAATAAGTAAAACATGGGACTAACATAAAAATTAACCATTTACATACTAACAACTGACACACAAACATGTATGAAGAGTTCTGTACAGATTAAAGATTAAACATTACTGATCCTTAAGGCCACCGTCTACAATCCACAGTATGACTTTTGCTGTCTATTTAAGATATAATCACTTATTGATTTACTTTATTCTCTATTTTTAAATTATAATTTGCTGTTTACCAAAATACTTAAAAAAAGAACACATTTCTTGCTTAATGCCCCTTCTTAACTTCTCTATATCTATCCATATAGTAACAAATGATTCTGTGTGAAATATAGCATCTCATTTTTATCATTTTGGTTTGCAATTTTAACCTCTGTCAGCCTCTGATGCATCATGACAGAGTTTGAAGATATCAGTGACAGAAATACTGGCTTTGTCACTGATATGCCTTTTGGTGAGTTTATTTACATTTTAGTAGCAACTTCTTTATTAATAACGTGATACACTGTAATAAATCTTCCTTAAGCATACTCTTAGTTATTGTAGCCTAAATTTTGCTGACCTTTCACAAAACCATAGAATCTGCAATTGAATTTCAGGGTGTTGCAGTTAAAATTTTTTCCCAAATTATACAGTCTTTAAAATAGGACAGATTTAAACACAAGATGCATGCTTCTTTTATTTCCTAGTCGTTTTAGATAGTATAATAGCAACTATGAGGGTAGTTTTAAAAATGTTCTCATTAATCCTTCATCTTTTAAAAAATATATATTAACATACATGAAGTATAATTATTTATTATGGTTTTCTATAGATAGATATTTTGGGTTTAAATTTTAAATTGCACTAGTTGGTGTAAAAAATTATATGGTCACCCAAACCCTAAATCCACAGACTTAAAATTGCTAAACTCTCTAGATCCTTATGCTCTATCCCTGATTGTATCATTCTAAATCTATTTAACTTCATATGAAATATCTTAGTAAGAAAAACTATTTCTGGAGATAACATATTTGAAAGAGAATGAAGAAAAATTTAGAAAATACAAGATTTTATTTTAATATAAGGAAATTTAACTAAATCTTTCAAAAATTATAATATCGATACCAGCAACTATGACAGCAATTAACAATGATGTCAAGCCTATGTGATTTTAGACACTCTCCAATGATCACATCATGATACCCCCAAAATATCAGTGAGGGTGCATTTGTCTTAGAAAAATAAAAACTTAGTCTTGAGGAACTTATGAATCTCTTTCAAACTTGCCACTCTAACAAAGATAGAACTTAAGTTTGCAGTTAGGAAAATTGTCTCCTTGATTGAGACCCAATAACTTTTAAACTTTTTAGGAAAACTGTAAACACCATCTAAAATAATTATTAATATCCATTAAATCTAATATTGTTAAGATGGAAACTGCTGTAAAGTAGAACATAGAAGACTTGTTTTTACTCATACTGTATATAAGGTATTTCTGGATTTTAAAATATCCCGTCCTTCCCTTTTCTTTACTAAAGAAACAAAAAATTCATATTTATGTTATCAGTATATTACATTTACATATTTAAATATAGTAGTTTAATACCTACTTGTAAAATCATGAAATGGAACTTAATTGAGAACTAGACTTCATAGTTAAACCAGATGGAAATCATTCAGAATATTATGAAAGGACAAAATAATTATAGAAACAAATTAGCTTACTTTTCTAGCTATACCTACTTTATTTTCTCTTTCACTAACTCTAATTATAAGAAATTTTACTATGAACATTTGTAGTATTCAGAAATTATAACATGACAATAAAATGTTGCTTTAGAATATCAAGGGTCACATGGAAAGAAAACAATAGTAATTCTTTCGGGCAAAATGAAGGGCAGAGTAAAGCTTTATGGGGTGCTAGAAAAATCCCCAATATTTTGTCAGTAAACTTGTTTGTACAGAGTTTTGTCAAATCACTATAATCAAGCAAAACTAATCAACAGCTCCAGTATTTAGAACCAAAGATACAGAATATCAAAAGCCCTTTTAACATGTGCAGTGTGTAAATCATTGTAGTGGATACCTTCTGACCATCATTGAACTCCTATCCCAGGATCATAAGAAAGAAGGAACAAGATATAATGTGTAAATATTCACATTTATGCATTCATGTGCAAATAAACACCACATATCTATGTTTATGCAGTGTACTGCTAATTTAGAGGACTTTATTTGGTAGAATTCATGCACACGAAGAAGAAAATCTAAAATCAAAGCATGTGATTTGTGCTTTTACAGTCACAAATTATCTAAATAGAATCATGCTTATCAGGGAGAAACATGTATTTATGGTTTTAGTTAACTTTTTTTTAAACATGTGACTTTAGTTTTTTTTTTAACTTTGGTATTATCAAAAGACAAAAAATCTGTTTTTCATTCAATAAACAGAAATGTGCTAGATTTGAGCATATATTTAACTGGCGAGTTTCTGAAAACTGATACAGTGAATGAAGTAATATTGTATAAAAATAAAAACATGAATAATTTGAGAGAAATTTCTTATTACTTTGCTTTGCTAATTTATTTTTAGATGAAGGTTTATTTGAGTCCACTGAAATTTAAATATTTTTTGTGTAGATGATAAGTGACAAGTTTGAGTAGACAGAATGAAGGAGTCAGCAGTCTGTTCATTATTTAAGCCACCTTTCTTACTTAAGGATAACTAGTTTGTGTTTTTTGTTGTTGTTATTGTTGTTAAATGAGTCTTGAAGGCTTATACCATTTTTTATAAATACTTTCTTTTTTTAACCTCAATGCTCACAAACTAATCATGTTACAATAAAAGACATTTTTGAACTGATAGTTTCAGATGTTTACATAGTTACTTCAGTTAAATGTTTCTTAGTCAAAGAATAGATAAAATACAAACTAAACTATTAATATACTCAGACCCAAACTGGCTTCCTTTGTCTGCCTAGTACAGGATGTTGAATGATGAATTAGCATATTCCATTCATTTTCAATTCAATCTGCCCATGTTCTATTCCCTTTAATTTGAAAGATACTTGTGATTAACCTCTTAAACCTTCCCTCACTTAGTATGTTTGCCATTGTAAATGTGAGTGTAAATAGTACAGTTCTAAAGCTATACATTCATAAGCCACAAGCAACAGAACTTGTCTGACTCACAATTGATCACTTTATACTCTTATCCAAAGAATATCATTCATCCCTCTTTCACAAAAAAGCAAATTATTTCTTCTTTAGTTGCCAAACACCATAAAATACTCATTATTGACAGTTTTGAGCTAGATTTGTTTACTTTTAACTTACATATTGATTATATGGATTATTGTTTACTTGATGATTATGTTCGTGAAAATTGTGTTTATCATTAAATCTTCATTTATTCCCATAAAATTTATGGAGATGTTTTACTTAATGATGTTTCAGTATATCTCAAATATTCCAGAACAACGTAAAGTGTAATAGATAATCATCATTTTCAGCATAAAGTACAATACTGAAATTATCAAGGAGTCTGATGGCCAAGAAAAATGTGTATTTACTCTAGATAGGCTTAAGAGAAAAAAATGCTAAATTTTAGGGAACAAATGTCCAGAGAAGTAAATTCAATGACGTTGATATCTATAAAATAACTGATCATTTATATTCATCAGTTAAAGAAAAAGGAATGCAAAACTAATTTCCCCAATACAATAAATTACTAAAGTCTTTGTTTTATAAAATTTAAAATCCATTGATGTGTATACCATACCATATCTTGGACACATATTAAACCTAATATTAGTATTCTTTGTATCCTATTTCAACCACAGTTTCCTAACCATTCTTTCACATGCCATTTGAAAAACAATCCTTTTTTAGCATCTTTGTTCAACTGTTCTCTTTATCAGATATCCATTTTCCTTTCCTTGTCTTTGTTCAAATACCAACATCTAAGGGTCTGTGTAGACAATCATTTAGCAACTTCAACTTGCCTGTTCATCCTATCTAGTGTTGCTGATCACCATTTATTATTATATTTTATTTTAATAGAATATATTACATCATCATATAACATATATAAATATATTTAAATTATAGTGTGAATTACATGAAAGAATTATAGCTAATGAAAAGGTCCATTGTTTAATATAAGATTTTTCCATTGAAACATAATTTGAGAGCCATAATCCTTGCCCTATGGCAACTCATGTGGTTCAAGTTATTATTATTTAATAAATGTATGGGCTATTCAGATTATGGAACAATTATATATTGACTAAGTATATTTGTTTTAATTGATTGCACACACATATTTTACATTGTTGTATACCCTGAGATTCCCCTACCACCTTGTCACCTGTGAACCCTCATCTTAATCTCTTATGAACATTCCTCCCCTCCTTTGACCCCTCTCCCTCCTGTTTCAGTTCTGCTAACAGTTTGGACTAACAATACTTATAGTCATTTTCTAATAATTCATTTTATTATGGATGCTATTTATTTATAATCAGATATAGAAAGACTAGGTTAGAAGCTAGATTTAAAAGAGACCTTAATATAGAATACAGAATAATAATAGACAAAAATATATTTGACAAAATTAAGTAAAGACAAATTTGGACTTTTAAATTACCATAATAGATGAATATGTATGGTATGTCTATTTCTTTATGAAACGCAAGTTGAGAGAAAAAAATAAATAAATCCAACTCTCTAAAATTAGCATAAGGTGATATAGAAAAGACAAGCAATGTTTTGGGGGGGGGGTGATAATGATATGAAGAAATAGGCACAAGAAAAACAAAACACCATACCAGAACTGAATGCTAATAAGTCTGAGTGAATTATAGTGAATCTCTCTCTATAGAAGTCCTAACTTCCCAGGCTTTGGATGTGCCTGATGACTCGGAAGAAGAACATGGAAATATAAATGAAAGGAAGTATTTGGTAGTGCAATATATCAGGAATAATGTAGAAATAAAAAGAGAGAGGCAGAGACTAAGAGAACTTTGTCCTGAAGTGTAAACAAATTCTCCCTAGTAAAGAAAGAAAATCTTCACTTTTTTTGAATTGATACTTAATTTGAATAAATGTTTTTAGGAAAGAGAAGTTTTTAAATTCTCCTTGAGAGAGTGTCTATAATGCCAAATGCCTGTTTTCTAGCCACATATAACTTTAACTTAGGTTGTCAGTATAATTTTGATCGGTTACTATGATCATAAAGAAACTTGAAAATATTCATGGGAAATTGTCTGCTAAGCATATTTTCTCATATCTGAAGAGAGAAATAAAATTATTGTGTTCATAAAGGCAAAATAATAGGCAAAAACATGTAAAGATTTGTATTACGATAGCAACGATTTCCCAACAAAACAATCAGAAGTTAAAGGTACAATATATTAAATTCTCAAGAAAAATCATATTCCAGTTGGTATTCTCAATTAAAATGATAGAAAAATAAGAACATTTTTCATGCTTATACTAGCTTCAAATTGTACCATTTAAGCAAACCTATTTCAGTAATTTTCTGGAAACCACGTTCTAGCAAAATGATGGCGAAAACTCATCCAAAGAAGATAGCCAAAGAGAAGAGCCAGCTGTGCTGCTGGCCTGAAGAAATAGAGTACAGATACAGGCAAAAGACTAGAGGGCACCAAAAATTTAGACTCTAGGAAAGAAAATTATTTGGAACTAATGCATCACCTGATGTGCTTCAACGTGTGGGAAATTACATTCTGGTAGAAAGTTTGGAAGTGTTATAAAAGCAATATAACATACCAAGAAAATGAAACATTGAAGTAAATACTACTGAAAGATATTATGTATAAACATGAAGGCAATAATAACATACAAATAAGTGAAACTGTTTAACATTTCTCCCCCAGGAAAGTTAAATTGATTACTAAAGTGAAGATGGAAGGATGCTCATAAATACTATTTGAACTTTTAAATCATTTTGTATTTTCTTCATTAATAGCAAAAATATAATAATTATAATCAAAACAGGGATTACTGTGTTTTAACATTATAGAGAAATAATAATTTTCAAGATCTAGTCTAAAGTCATTTTTAACAATATTATTTTATATCTGAAGGACTTAACACTTGAAGATCTACCAGCAGTTATTAAATTCTGATTACCACTCTTTCAATACTGTTTTAAAATTAAATTATATGTATTTCTATGTAGCTTTTTAAAATAAGGAAAGTAATTTATCTAACTCATGAATATTATAATAACTAAAAAAAACACACTGCAGCTAAGTGATTAGGAATAATATAAGTGCACAATAAATTTCAGGTTAATGCCATTAAAAAATGGCATTTGACATAAGAATACAGTAGTAGTAGAGTCATCTTACATTTTAAGGAGAACCATGTATTTTAAGGAGAATCTTTCCTCTTTTGTTATATTAAAACTGCTATATGAAGTTGACTCTGATGATACAATTTATAAACTTCAGATTCTTTGGTTGTATTATTGCACCATTTTCTTATTATTATGGATAATTACAACTATCGTGTCTGATATTTCACTGTGACAATCATAATCACATGATAAAATTTTCATGATTTTCCAGTTATTTATGAAATATTGTAGAAATTATTCATCTTTCTACATAATTGATATCCTTTGTTAACAACACAAATCATTTTTTCGGTAGAGTTGTCAATTTTAATGTATGACAATGTCAAAAATTTCAAGGGGTAACATTTTTTGAAGACTTTAGTTCATATATAAGGTATTCTCAAAAGTGCTGGAGACATGAAATTCATTTTTGTGATTTCATGTCCAATGATTCTAAATTTTGGAAATGTTTTCATCCATATGACCTAACAGCATTTAATTTCCTTCAAAACCTCAGTAATGGTAGTTCTAGCAATTCAAAATTTTCCTATAAAACTAGTTATCTGAGGAAGTTCTTTCAATTAAAGATTATGGGAAGATTAAAGACACTTTTATTTTTCACAAATATAAGCATAAAACAAATCACCTCCCTGTGAAATCTATAACACATTTTAATTGGGTACAAAACAATGAAGCATTATATATGTGTCAAGATCATGAAGATGAGCTGTTTTTGCCTCTAGGGAAGGCACAAATATAGATTGGTGTAGAAAGTTCAATGTTATGGACTCACTTCTTGAGTACAAAATTGACTGTTTTTAGAGTGCTGTCAAGATTAAATCAACAGTTTAGGGAATGTATTTGTGATATTTGAATCAAAAATAGTTGTAGTATGTAACAGTGAACATGGTCATTGATAAAGCTGATGCATTTTGAGATTCTAATCATAATATTCTGTACTCTACACTAACATTAGTAACAAACTTTTAAGGTGAAACTAACATCACATATTCTAATAACACGATTTTAACTTTTCACTGTGAAAGTTACAATCAGAGTTGGATATATGATAACACTGATTATTTCCTTTTTTTTTTCTCTATTTTTACCAAGGAATCTACGGCCATACCACCCTGAACGCGCCTGATCTCGTCTATTTTTACCAAGGTACTTACAAGGAAGAATGAGCAATGACTAATCAAATGTCCCGTAAGTGGAAATGCAAGGGCTAGATATCATTTAGTACTCTTCGTTAAATGTTGTTACAGCAAATTTCCCAAACAGAAATTTATGTCCTCTATCAATGATCTTATTTTATGAAATTGTACCATATAGTTTATTACAGTGTTTTCAGTTATCTTCTACTTATTATCATTTACAAGATTAAAAATTAAGTCCATAATTTGTTTTTATCCACTACAATTTGATCAGGGTTTGTATGGAATATATGCTAAATAATGCTTTGCAGGTTTTTCATTTCATTCATATCTAAATTCAGATACCACCTCCCAAATAAGGTTTCCATAAATAAAATAAAGGATGTAGAGCTATTTTTAAACTTTGTGTAAACATATTTTTGTGTATCATAGGATATAAGTATTCAAGTAGAAACCATATTATCTGAAATTTAAATCTAGCTGTGTGCTGTACTTTTTTTGCAACCCTATCCTATAGGATGTTTTTGGCTCCCAGTATTTCACCATATATATTGCTTTTGTTTTATTTATCAGGTCCTGTAACATTTATATATTTACTTAGATTATAAGACCCAGGAGGAAAATTAATTTTTCTTTTCTTTTCCTTCCTTTTTTTTTTTTTTTTTTTTTTTTTTTTTTTTTTTTTTTTTTTTTTTTTTTTTTTTTTTTTTAGCAAACTAGACTTTCTTGACACATTGCAGTCAATCAATAAACAGCTCACTAATGAATGATTAAGATGAGGTGTTTTTGTTGAAAAATGTGACATAGTAGTATCTAGATACCCATGTTTTAGCCTGTTTACATACATTTGTCAGCTAATAAGCCTATGCAAACTGCATAATACTTGTGAGATTTAGATTTTTCATCTCTGTTGGATAAACAATAGTAGTCATTTCTATTTCACAGGAATATTATTTTGTGTTTACATTTTCTGAAACATAAAAAATAGCATTATAAAACACAATGAATTTATAAATATAAATAGTAATTATAAAATTACCATCTTTTCCTTCTGATATTGGATCTATGAGAGGATATGTTATACCTGAATAAATCAAGACTTAACAATACAGCATTGCTAGGTGACAGAATCTATAAAATACTGCTTAAAGAAATTGTGGGGCATGTCTTTAACTTTAACTTCCTACTAACATCTCAAATATAATCAACCTAAGGTAGTGTGCTACTGAATTGAATGTGGTATGTTTTTCTGACTCTTCATTAGTCATTGGGAGAGCAAGTTTCGCACTAAAATTTTAGTTCAATAAGTAAAAGAACTAACTGCTGTCAATGTGTGAGCATCACAGATCTGCAGTGAAGAGGAAAGATGCTGTCATAAAACCCTGTGGAGCCTGGAAGAGATGAGTCTATAGGAAAGATGTACAGTCACATATTCCCATATTCTCTGGGCTATTTTCCAACTAAACTTGTGGAACGAGACAGCTGTGCCCTTTAATCTGTTCCCTATTGCCTCTTTATATGGTTAGTTCCAAATGAGATATTTTGCCTGGTGCTTGGATTGTCACTTTATGAATTCATGTCTGGTTGTGTGGAAGCACAATGTGTTGGTTTAATATTTATTGATCTCTCACAATATGTTAGGAGCAATACAGAAAATGCACACAACTTGGGACCACAATCTCTAGGAATTTATACTTTAAAGTATTACAAAAATATATAGACACATTTTACGTACACAAATGTACTCTACTCTTTTTATGTTTCTATTTATAAATTAAGTCTGATATGACAAATAAGCATGCATACTTTGAGAAAAATGAGTGATCAATAGTTTTAATGAAACCAATCTCTTCAGTCAATGCAGCTAGATTTTCTGAAGGCTTTCTGCTAGAATTTTCTTGATAGAATTGATATTGACCAGCATATATGTCGTAAACATTTTATTGAAAACATATACCAAGTATGTTTTCCTCAATAATTTAGATTCTGACAGTTTTCTTCCTGAGGAATTTATTCTCAATGCACAGAAACTGCTTCTTAATTGATGTCATTAACAAATTAAAATGTAAGTAAATAGGAGATTAAATCACAATAAGACCAAAAGGAAAATGTCCAAGTATCAGCATTGTGACTAGCACTCTAAGACATTAATTAATGTATCCTTAACTGTCTGAGGTTTTAGTAACACCTTTTTACAGAAAACATAGTTTCTCAAAACTGAGTATATTGCCAAATCCTAATATAAATATCACAAGACCAGAAATCAAAACTCAAGTTTTGTTGAATCCAAATCAAAATTTTTGAGTACTCCCACAAATAAAGGTAAGAAGAAAGATCTGATGGCATAGCAAATTGAAAACTACATTTGAATGAATATTGTTGCCTATAGATATAGCTTTAAAAAACAAATGAGCAGTTGAGAAAATTGTCTTTGATGGTGTTTGCGAATTTTCTTAAAATTCCTACACTGCTCACAGAAAAAGAGCCATTAATATGGTAAATTAAAAAAAAAAATAAAAATTTAAAAAATATGGTAAATAATTCAGAGGAAAAAAGTTCTATAAACTTTGTGACATAATATACCTAAGTACCTCAGAATACAAGTGGATTTCCCAAATCAACTTATAACATGCCCTGCGGATTTATAGAAGATAGTGAAGTAAAGAAAAAAGAAACTGAATCCAGGCTGTACAGGAAATGATACCAAATGCTGGACATGTATAAGACCATAGCCCAGTCACACAAGAATGTGTTCATTGGTGGATGATACCGTCACTGAGCTTTCAGAAGACAATTCCACTAATTCGTTAGGGCATTGTTTCTGGATATTAAATTATGTGTTAGGATTGGTGAATTTCCTAAATTCTACTGTCTTTCATTATATAGATATAAAGATATATTGATATATATATATCTATACATGATAAATATCTTTATATATAACATCTATCTTTCTATATAATATACCTATATATCTATATATAAATATATATCATATATATTGATTTATCAATATATATCATACATATTGATATATATCTATATACATTTATCTATAAATTTATCTACATAGACATAGCTATATAGATATATTACATATACACATATATAAATCTATATATATGCATATTATATATACCTATATATCTATATATCTATGTATAGATATATTTAGATATGAATAGGTATATATAAGCATATGTAATATACATATATATCCATATATAATATCTATATATATAGATCTATCAATACAATATATACCTATATATCAATACACTAGATATATATCATATATAGATGAACTGTGGCTGTAGAAAAGAATGCAGGCTACCAGAAGGGAGAGTGAGGGTGTAGAGAATGCTTCCAATAAACTGGTGGAGTTATTGGGGCTTTGGTGTGGGCATGATATGATACATTATATTTGTAAGAGTGTGAATCTATACTTTAAATAATAATATATCGATACAATAGAATATATATATGTGGAATGTGCTGTTTAGTCAGAGGTAATGTTTTATGGGACACTATAATTATAATCAGACATTTCTATATATCTGTAGGTGATGATGTTAGAGAAAGAATTGAGAATCACATACAAAAATTCATGTCTGGAATAAACTTCTTATACCATATTGAGAAAATGTCTGCACTCACCAGGATGATGATTTTAAAAGAATCAATTTACCACCATAAGTAAAAAACCAAAACTAAACTGAAATGAACAAATTTAACTTTTGATTAAAATTGTAATGAGTGTTGTAATGAGTATTTGCGTGTGTGTGTGTGTGTGTGTGTGTGTGTGTGTGTGTGTGTGTGTGTGTAAAGAGCTGGGTGCAGGGTGCAAGAAAGGACAGATGAGTCTGGGGACAGATGAGTCTGGAGACTGTGGGCTATCAGAAGTATGACTGGTCACAACTTTATGGTAAATTACCAGGCCTTTTATAGGATGTAGGCAAGGGGGGAAAAAAGGTGGCCAAGAGAATGTTTTATGACCTATTAAATAGGGAAGATTAATGGCTAGGGTATAATAAAATTGGGTAAAGCATTAGTTCCCATGAGGTAATGGTGGGCAGGGGATTCACCCATAAATTTGTTAGCAACTCCCAAGGAATGTTTCTTAAGGTAAACACTGGAAGAATGGAGAAGCTGCTCTCTGCTCTCCAGATGTCCATCATGCCAGTTCTGTCTTCAGTGTTCTCAAGCCAGATAAGATAGTGAAATGAAGTATTCCTCATTTCACAGCATGAGTTCAGTCCAGTCTCAGCTGGCAGCCTCTAACATACATACATATATGTGTATATGTATATATGTGTGTGTGTGTATATATATATGTATATATCACCAAGTTAGTTTTTTTTATATTATATGGGTAAATCATATTGGAGATGACTATTAATGTGTTGAGATAACTTCATAGTTTTTTCCATAGAAGCTGAACCAATCTACATTTCCACCAAAAGTATACAGGTGTTCCTTTGATCCATGCTCTTTTCAACACTTGTTATCCTTTTTTAATTAATAGAGATCATTCTCCCATTTGTGATGTAGTATTTCCTTTTTTTGATATGCATTTCCTTGATGATAAATGATGATGCACTTTTTTTATATGGCTACTGGCTGGCCATATGTATAATTTTTGGGCTAGTGTATATTGAGATCTTCTGCTGTATTCTGCTTGGGTGATTTGTAATTTGTATGAGCTTTTTATACATTTGGGCATTAGACTAACTATAGAAATAATTGTGTCCAATGACAGAGGGGTGTAAAAAAGAATATTAAAGAAAGTGCACACAAACAAACTCACTCAAAGTGGACAACTCATCTATTAAAAATGATTATTTCTCCCATTTGGGACAGGAGAGGATTGTGCTAAGTTAAATAATCATAAAGAAAAATGTGGGGTCATTTCACTAATATAAAAAATTAAAGCCAAAGAACAGACAAAATCAAACTGAAATAGACCCTGGACTCTGGCTACAGAACAGAATGAAAGCTACAAGAAGGGGAAAGTGAGGGTGTGGAGAATGATTCCAATAAACTATGTTGGGATTATTGGGACTTTGGTGTGGGCATGATATAATACATTATATTTGTTAGGGTGTGAATTTATACCTTTAAGCTATAATCAATGGTCTAAACAAAGATTTTCTAAATAAACATAAAAAAATAGTTTGGTGCTACCATACAGATAAACATTGTTTTGAATGACTATTTAGTGAGGTTTATACTAGCTACCACACAAATAAACATTGTTTCAAATGACTAGTTAATGGGATTTATATTAGAACAATGGTCAAAAAATCTTAAACTGCACCTTTCTTAATTTTGATAAATATTCTGAAACATTAAATATATAATCATTATAACTCATTAAGAGACATATTCTGTGTAACCAAAAATGTAAATAGAAAATAGAGAAGAAATTAAATATGTATAAGAAAAATAAAAATACATTATTTTTTCTAAATTTTTTTCCTAATTCTGTCTTACAAATTCTAGAATCATGATGAATAACAATATCCACATGGAACTTAAAAACCATCATCTCTAGTATGATTTTCCACTCAAAGAATAAGAGTTCTTTGGTGAAAGATAAATTCTAATGTGGGTCAGGAAATATACAAAGCAAGCTGGGACTTTTTTTTGCTAGAAAGACAGGTGGATTTTGGAAGAATGTAGGAGCTGAACGAAAGATGCAGTTTACTGGTCAAGACTGAGACAAATAGAGTACATCAAACAGAATGATGACTGATGCTTTGAACCACATGCACTTGGTTATGAAAATGATGAATGCATGGACATAATCAAGTATTGTCCTGCATTTCCTGTACAACCTAATTCCAGGATAACTACACTTGATGAATTAGAGTTCTTCAAATGAATGACTTGGGTCAGCATTGCAGAAGCTGTATTACAATTAGAAAATTATCATTATTTACAATTGTTGTGAAATAATTAGCCTAGTCCAAATGCTTTAGTTGTTAGCAATATTAGAGTAAATGTTAGAAAAACTGGAGTAAAGAGTGATAGACAACAAAGGGTAAATCAGGAAGACACTTTGAAATCACTGACTGAACTTAATATTATTAAAATCAGACTCAGGTGTCACCTTATTTACTCAAACTCTATAAACATATTAATATAGAGTATTTTTCCCCACAGATGGATATAATATCAGCAAATTGTTACATGTTATGTATAGGAAATACAGAAAACACCACATGTTAGTAAACACCACATAGCTGAAATCAGACAAAGAGGCATTACAAATTGCGTGACTTCTTCAATCAACAAATATCAAAAAAATTAAGGAAGGGAAATCTGTAAATAATAAAGAAACACAAAATATATTAAACAAGTTCAGGTAGGCCTAAAGGAGATAAATAAATGGAAAACAATTTAACACAAAGGCACCCAATGTCAGTAGTCATTAGGGAAATGCAAATCAAACCACAATTAAATACCACCTGATGTTTGTGAGACTGGCTAACATTAGAAAGACAAGAGATAAGTATTGGTAAGAATATGAAACAAAGGGAATCTTTGTGCACTGCTAGTGGGAGTGTAAATTGGTGCATTCAGTTCAGAAAATACTAAGGGATATTCTCAAAAAAATTGAATGTATAATTCATTTATTCCAGCAACATCACTTCTGAATATACACTCAAAAGAAGTAAAAGGATTAGCTCAAAAATACTGCAGTTCTTGTGTTCAAGGTAGCATAATTCAAACTAACTATAATATGAAAACAACTTACGTGGCCATCTATGTATAACTCAATGAAGAAAATGTGATTGTATATGGAAACATTATTTAGCTACTTGTTAATCTTAAAAAAACAAGGACATTTTGTCAGCTTCAAATATATGTTGAATCTTTATGTCATACAATAAAGGTAAATACCTTATGTTATCACTTATACGTGAAATCTGACAAAATATTAAACTCAGAGAATAAAAAATTTCTGAGGACTTGGGTGTTGGGGAATTATCAAAGGAGAATGGTAAATGTCTGAACGTTTTTCACTTTTAGATAAATTGTAAGAACCAAATACATTATATAGTTACTATGGTTGGCAACACCATAAAACTAAAATGTGCTAGAAGAGTAGAAATTAATGTTATTGTCAAAAAAGAGAAGAAAGTAAATATGAGTGATATATGTGTTTTAAATGTGTTCAGTTGGAACAATTCCATCACTTTGTGTACCAGTGTAAAGTCATCAGTTGCATACTTTAGATATCTTATAATTTTTGTCAGTGATCTCTTGGTGAAGTTGAAAAAAATTACATCAAGCAAACAAACTCATTTAGATTTGATTCAAATATCAAGTGCAACTTAGTTTTTACATATAAAATAAATACATTTGCACTGAAACATAGTATTTGGTTTGAATAAATATAACTGTGTTTAGTGTGCTAATTTGGTTATTATTGTTGTCTTTTGAAATTTTTTTTTGGCAGTGAAATTTATAACATCATGGGAACAGTAAGATCATATCAAGTATCTATTTTGGGATCAAATTGCCAGAAAAAGGTAATTAGAATAATTGAAGGAAAATTTTCAAAATAATGATGTCTGCAGAAGCTGAACAAATAAGATTTATGATACTGTCCTCAAAGTTTGTAATTAGTTAAATATACTGGAAGAGTTATAAAATGTTAAATTACAAATTCAGAACTAGGATCCTCTTTTTGATGGGTCTTTCCAAAACTATACTTTAATAATGACATTCACCTTGCCTTGAGAATCCCAAATTGAAGGATTATATAGAGTTCAGGCAAAATATGAATGGTTTAGGTAAGCCTGTGGTGTTAGCTAACTGAAATAAAAATTTATAAAAATGAAAACAATAATGTTAGGTAAATAGAGATACATCTTCTACATATAATTTTGATACTTGATATGAAATTACTACTTGCCATGTGTACCAGAGTCAATGAATCTTGTACATTAATTTTTGTTTCTTGACAGACTAACTAATATAACTCTTATACACAAAATTATAGTTTCCTATTCCCATATTTTTTTCCAAGAGTTTCCAAGAGTTTGCCTTGCCCTTTTAATAGTATAAACTTCCCTTCTACCGCATAAACCATACATTATATTGCTTGTTTTATTAAAACGGTTTGTCTAGAACTTCCATACATTTATTTAGATCCACCTTCTTTATCATCTAACCCTATATTAGGTTTTCAATAAGTACGCATTCAGAAATTTTCAATAATCTGGAAGAAAGGAAACCAAAATATTCTGATATGCCAATCAGCATGCTAGTTTTCTTTATTATAATAAATATCATCATGTTATCTTCTCAATTACAGAGAAAAGTAACGTTCAGAAAAATGTATGTTATTTTCTCAGTGCTGCCCAACTAATAGAGAAGCTGATGTGATGGCTACTTTGTAATGAATGTGTACATATATGTGTGGGTATGTATATGTATGTGTGAGCATGTGTCTATATGTTTGGAAGTAAATAGCAACACATTCAAAAAAGGGATAGTACTAATGGGAACACTTCAAAATTATGAAGTAACTTCTTATGTAAGAAAGAAATCTTGTTCTACTTTTTTTTTCTTCTTCAAGCTTTCTACTTCTTTGTATCTTTTTAAAGTCTAAACGTCACCTTAATCATATATATTTTCCTGATCTGGTTTCTGGATCAGTGACACATCACAGGAATATATGACTTTTTTTAATTTGAATTAAAAACCATGGTTGCAATTAAACCCTAAGAGATTACCACTCTTATGCTAAGACCCAGAAGAGTATGCCTGTCACTAGTTTCTTCTCTCTAGTTAATGTGTACATATGTTCTCTGTAATATTATTCATTATTAAGGAATTATTAATTATTAAAAAAGCACACCTGGTTTCCTTACCAGCAGGCAAATGAATAATGTGAGCACAAAAATTTAATTTGTTTCATGAAAAACAGTCAAAGCACCTAGATTTTTTCCTCTGGGATTTCCCAGCAAGCAGAATAAAGAACTCAACTTGTACTGACCAAAATCTGTAAACAACCTTTTTGTTCCTCCCCTGTCAAACCCATTTTACATCTGACAGAAAGATGGGCTAATCTGCTATATACCCCCCCCACCCCCACCAACACAATCACCACTTCCATCTATTACTCCTGCATTTCCTTTACTCTCTTCTATGGTCAGTCTGCTGACCCCAGGGACTGCTGGAGGACTGCCTCCAAAGGATGCATGAGTTACGAGATGAAAGGAGACAGTGCCCCTCCAAGTATGTCATTTTATTTTTTAACAAGGAGGACTATAGTGTAGTCATGATCTATTTTCTCCCGTGTTTTGTTCCTTAGTTCCTAAAGCTTCTTCATTGCTTCCTGTACTCTAATCTTTTCCCCCTGATATTTTGGTTTTACAATTATTTGAATCATGCAATTTTCCTTCACCTTTTGTAATGCTTCAAGTCCAAACCTGGGCTGAAAAGAAAAAAAACCTCATTGTATGATTTTTAAATCAGCCCATGCTAAAATTAATATCATCTAACAATTAAAGTGGAACACAGAAAAGAGTGTAACTAATAGATAGTTTTGGTTATCACTGTACAAAGATTTTGAACATTCAGCTATCATACTGAACAGATTTTAAGAACCCCACCCTTCTCCTAGTCACAGCATCCATGAAGTCACCGTTTTGTTTTCCACTGAACACTGAATTTCTTGTTTTCAGAGAAGATAGTAGATGCTATTGATTTTGATTTTTATACCCTTACAATTCTTAAATCCATTTTATAAGAAATTCTGCCTTAAGTTTATTTATTTAAACAACAACAATCTCCATGTACCACACACCACAAAATTCCTTTCCATACCCATCCCGTGAAGGCTTGACATGTATTATTTTCTACCTGAAGCAAATGAAACAAGTTATATGGTATCATACATTGTATCATATATATATCATATATGATACATTTTATCATATTCTTATATTATCCACATTTCAAAAATGGCTAAAACTTAGTAAAGTTCAACAAATAATGCATCACACCTATGTTCTGGATTGGTTTTTGACAAATTACTATGAGTGTATTCAGAATCTATTTAATGGTGTTAAAAATGTGTACATTAAAATATGAAATATGAAAATGAAGATTGCTTGGGAAATTAGCCCTATTTTGGTCCTTCTGGACTATGATTTGATATTGAATATGTATTATTCTTGTTTACCTATGATGAGGCTGATAACAATTGAAGGAATTTATTCCCAACAGTAGCATACATTCTGCCCTAGCCATTTATGCATATTGATTTCTGTGATTTTGTCCTACTTTTTTATCAAATATGTTGATTATTGTTCTACATTGTTGCTACCTTTTGGACAATATTTGATTTCTCCCTCAGATGCAGTGCTTATAGTTCTCCCACCACCATAGCACCTATGATCCACCTCTAATGTCCCTTGTGAGCTTACCTCTTCTGTTTGAGCTCTCCCCTACCCCTCACTTGATGTGTGTCTCATCTATGGTCAGATTGCAAATTTTGTCTTTTTCCTGACCTAACTCAGCTTTTCTGTATTTTACACATAAGTGAAACCATCATATGTGTGTGTGTATATATATATATATATACACACACACATATATATTTATATTTTTTTCTTCTGACTTATTTGCTTAAAATAATCTCTTCTAGCTTCATTCATATTGCTTTTGTTTTTTCATGACATTTTTGAATTTTAGGTAATGAATGGAAATGAGTTTTTTGTTTTCTCCACTATCCAGCTTCATGCAAAGGACAAGGAAAATACTCGATAATTATGAATGGAAACTAAACATTAAAAACAAAAAAAAAAAAGTCTTTACTTTGGTTGGGTGTTTAATTTTGTAGAA
Organism: Uropsilus gracilis; assembly: GCA_004024945.1. NCBI lineage: Eukaryota > Metazoa > Chordata > Mammalia > Eulipotyphla > Talpidae > Uropsilus > Uropsilus gracilis. The sequence goes on from PVHY01001262.1 coordinate 104,222, forward strand.
TAACAAAAATATTTGGCATACTTAGTTGATGAAATGTATATGATTATCTATAAAGTATTAGCACTGTAAATAGTCCATCAATGGACTTATTTTTGGTCAACCACCAAGAAAAATCTTTATGTATATTTGTAAACTCATGGTAATACTCTCAATACCACTTGAACTTTTTAAGGTTCTCTCTTGTGTTCACATTCCATTCACACTTATGTAATAAAAAGGAAATACAACTGCTATTTTTAGTAGTATAGATTATTAAAGTATCCAAATAAGAAAACAAGAGACTTTTTCCTGATGGTTTTATGAATGCATTTCAAATTTTGATTTCAAAGTTAGTAGAGGCACATGATAGTATGTAGCATACAATTCTCTGTTTTAATCATCTTGGTACTTCTTTTTAGAATTATAAAATGAGTTGATCACTTCAAAGTTCACTGTTCTCTTTAAACTTTAATAAATATAATGAGCCCAAGGAAATAAAATTTGTCATAAAACTTCTAATACATAGTGTCAGTTTTGCTATTTTAAGAGTATAAATATATTAGTCTATACCAGTGATAAGTTAGGGTACAGAACAAATTTTCCTATGGTTTTAAAACCAATTCTAAAGGTTATTTTGATCAACTTTTTAAAAATATTATTGTATTATGATAAATTTTGGGAGTTTGAGTATAAAGCAGGATATGATTTAAATGTAAGTATTTAGGGATGAAATCAGATATTTGCAAATGATTTAAAATGGTGGCAAAAATTAAAGAATAATATGTGAATGTGACTGAAGGTACACATTTTTAAGTTCATTTTTTATTCTAATCAGGTGTTTTAACTTCACCTATACTTTTTAAAAATTTTTGACATGTTTGAAAATATTTACAGCAAACACTAAGTGGAAAACTTAAGGTACCTATTTATAATGATGTGTGAAATATCCGCCAAGGTTACATTGCTCTTTTTCATTTGCTTAGAAAAATTTACTAATTGTTTGTATATTACAGAGCTTATTAAAGTGTCAATAAAATTTTTCTAAGATAATTGCCTAAGAAATACACAGTTATCACAAATAGTGAAATGCAGGTTTTCTACGAGACCTGGTATTAATGCCTTGTATTTTATTAATATGTGTTTTTCTAATATAGATGAGCTACTGTCACAATGTTTAGTGTGTTTAACACAACTCAGGTTGAAAAACTCAGGAAGTCACTATTTACATTGTTAAGCATTACATTATATGCAGATGAATATTTGACATGTGACCACATATAATGAAAACATGCTTATCTTGGTAATAAATCAGATTTTCTTGAAATTTAAAGAGTGGTTGGAATAACAGGCTTGTAATATTTTCCTATGTTTTGATGAAGTCTGGACCTAGTATTCAAAAAAACATTACAATATTTGTAGGTTCTTTGTAGGACAATTTCTTTCTACATGATGCACATATTCAGAGCGAATCTCAGATGTCTATTATTGATTCTGTATTCACATTTGTGAATTAGATATTATTCCTTATTCTTAAAAATTTGTAAAGAACTATTTCTATAATTTTAATTCAGTGAACTCTGGCAAGCATAGCAGTCATTATACTATCATATAAGTATTAAAGATAAACTAAGCATATATTTCTTGAATGTCTACTGTGTACTAGATATTAAAAATACCTTTCCTTTTTTCTTCTTTGTAATGATTTTGTGAAATTTGTTTTATCCTTCCCACTTTCCAGTTGAGAAAACTTAAACTCAGTAAGAAGGAATTGATAGAAGAAAAATCTAAATATGTGAGGAAGGTTCTAGAATTTAAATCTAGATATATCCATGGAGACACACATATTCCCTATTGTTTGTGTAATATAAAGCCTTCCTTCCCTGTAAGTTCTAGTGCATCCACTGTATTTACTTCACAATTAGAAATTCATTCTTCTCTATCTAGTTCTGAAAACACTTAATGTGTTTACTTAGAAATTACAGCAATAGCTTAACTTCCTTTCCAGCCCATGGTACCTAACACAGTTCTGGGCTAAGTGGATCCATTAAATAAACAAATGATGAGTAAAGTAATTGTTTCCATCTTTATTTCAACACAGGAGCTGTTGGCATCCCTAATTATGCATTAATGTCATCCTTTTAGTCAATTTTGGATATACTATGCCATCATTTTTCTTACAGTTCAGAGATTTAAGTTTTTAAATATTAAATTGTGAGCCAATGGTCAATCAACAAGTATACACTGAACAACCTCAGGGTGCATTATCAGAATCTTCAGCAGTAATTTCCAAATAAAAATGTATTTTTTCCAAAAATAGATGTAAAATTTAACTTGTCTAAACCTGTTTTTTTCAAAAATCAGCATTTTTTCATATGCACATATGTAGATGTTTATTTGAATTAACTGCAACACTTCTAAATCACATCCCCCAGTTCTCTTCATGTCCTTGAGTTTCCTTTATCATCCTCATCATTGTGCAGCATGTTCTGCCCTATTAGTTTTTAGCTTAATGCTGTGCAGTTTAGCTTGCTGATAAAAGCCTTATTGTAGTGTTTTTAATACCTACAGTGCCTCTGTGATTTTGCACAAATTAATTGTTCTTTTGTAGCTATTTTAGCTTTTTAGTACTTTGAAGCTGTTACTGAGGAGATAGACAAGGGGGAACTGTGGTTTACAGCACGACAGCTTAATTTACAGAGGCAATGTGAAATGGAATGATGAGGAAATTAAATTGAGGAAGAAAAAAAAAACTGCACCATTGAAAAACATTTGTATTTGACCTGAATGATCCAGCATGAAAAGCTACCTAAATGAAACTACTGAGATGATTGCTGTGGCCTTTGCTTAAGTTTATTTGAATAATAGAAGGACTAAAAGCTCATATTTCTTTAAAAAGCAAAAACAAACAAGATTTATGATCTTAAGCAACACTCAATTTGTAAGTCAAAGATAGGGAGATAATTTATAATATTTGAGCACTTTCCAGAAAGCGATAAAAGAAATATCGTAGGGTAGGTGCCAGTAGGGTAGGTGCAGGGGATTTAGAAAAGGCCACCTTTTCCAGACACCTCTTTCATGCAGTGACACCCACTCTCACTCCTTATGTAATTGCTTTAGAAGCAATCCTTCTCTAATTTAACCATTTCTTTTTTATAGCTTTTATGTTATCATATGGAATCACACGCAATCATGTTTAAAGCTTTAATACTTCATATAAGAATTTTTGTATTTTTCACAATATTTAGTGATTTGTTATCATTTGGTCATTGAACTTGGTGCTAGGACTGAAAGCATGAGCACAAACAACATTCATCTGCCTTATGGAACTGACACATTGCATGAATATAAAACCATCAATAACACACAATTGTAAATTAAAATATACAACTTACAGTATACACATTGGTATCAGTATTAAGTAGTACAGTTAAATATGAAAGTTTATGGTTCTGGAATTGATGAATCATGGAGAAGTTGGTGTAACACTAAATTGAAAGCTTGAGATCCTGATTTTGAGGCAGAGGAGTGTAGAGAGGTAACAGAATGTATATGCTTCATTGTTTCAGAGAGGTAGCAATAGCAACATGTGTATGTATGTTTCAACAGTCATCACTGTCTTCTTATATAAATATGCACTGAAATTTTTCTACTTGGAGAGCAGGGATCAATCTTAATACTGCAGAAATGACTGCAATACAATCTATTTTTTTAAGAATTTAAATCTTATAGTCATCATTATGAGGAATAATATCTGAAGCAAACTTCTCAATTTTTTCTTGTTTCTTGAGCCTCGGTGTGCCTGTGTCTCTTCTGTCACTTCCAGGATTAACAAAGAAAGTGAAGAATGAACTAATATTAGAAAAGAGAAACTAAAGGCTGATAAAGAGAAAGAAGGGGTAGGGAGTTGATAGAGTAAAGAAAGATAAGGATGCAAAGAATTTATGGGAAAGATTGACTATATGGTAAGGTTGATACAAATATTGTGATATGAAGGAAGTTATAGATTACCTGATACATAAGTTTCCCAGGTTAATTTTATGATAGTTACTAATTTTTATTTCTTTTCTTGAATTAGATTTCTCAAAGTATATCATTCTAAAGAACAGTTAGCAGTAGATCAGGCTTATTAGGATGAACATGAATTTTAAAAGAATATCCATGACTCTCAAAAGTATTGGTTTTAAAGAAAATTTGCTCTTAGTAGGAAGTATTAATTCTTACAAAATTTTTCTAGGTCTAGACATGGGATGGATTTGCTAAATACTGTGAAGTGGGTTAATATGCTGTTTGAAAAATTAGTTCTGGTTCAGATGATTCTTAATATTTTTTTTGTTTGCATTAAACAGTGATATATTTTACCAGCAGAATTCCTTGAATATCTAATGTGCAATTATTTTTCACAACTGTAAAAAACTCTCATATGCTGTTATGATAATTAAATTTATATACCATTTGTTATGAATTAGTAAAGATAAAATTATAAAACAAGTTAATATTAGGCAAATTATTTCTGTAAAGGGTTAGACAGTAAATATTTTGTTTTATATATCATAAGGTCTTCATTGTAACTACTTAATCCTGTGATTATAGCACAAAAGGAGCCATAAGCAATATCTAAGAAAATCGATCTGTCTGTGATTCTACTGCAAGCTTATTTATAGAAATAGGAGACACTCTAGGTGTCATAGGAGCTAGTTTGGGAACCTCTTTATCAGCTACCTATAAAACTTTATGAACATTCTGCATTACACACATGTGTGTATATATCACACATAGATATGTATTAGACATGTGTACTTTACATATATAAACTCATCCATTAACTTTTCTATTATCACTCACTATTTTTGAAGTATGAGAGATTTCTGTTTAGATATTAAGAGACAAAGTCAAGAGAAAGAAATAACACAATTTCAAATTGAACAGACTTGAATTTTTAAAATGCAATTTGAAACATGCAAAAACTAAGTAGTTTTGTTCAATATTTCAAATGATCAGCGTTCCCAACATTTTATTTAAAGTATCTTAATGTGATAAATCTATTTACTTATAACTATGCAGATTCTATAAATTTTTAATCTTTAATGATTTTTAAGATACTATGTTAATAAATTATTTCATGACTGGTTTAAAACTGTTATAAAGATGATAATTACCCTGTTATAAAGATGATAATTTTATTTTTGAGGTTTATTCTTAAATTGGTTCCCTGGGTCTCAGTTTCCACCACCCTATTTCCTCATCCATTCTGTGAACCTTCTGCTTCTTAAGTCTGGTGGAAATTACAAACAATGCAAACTCTAGCCCATATAAGAATCTTCATTCCAGTTCACCACAACCTACAATAAGAAATAGAAGCTACCCTCTTTTTCTTTGCTCTACATACTGTGGAAACCTTCCCCTTAGGAATCTTCAGTTGATGTGAGTACTAAGTGTACTCCATGTTCACCTTCTGTGAGGGATTTGTATTCAGACAATAGCCATCTTGTATCAGCATCTATGTTAATTTCAGGCTGGGTAACCCTACTGGCCACTGGACAGGTTAATGCAGACATATTAAAACAACAGATTTTCTTAAATCGAAAGAAACTTGGCACATGATAGCCCATCTGTTTGGGATACTTCTGTATCTTAGAATTAAGTATCTTCTGCCTCTTAGTTCAGGTCTATACTCAATTGCCCCCTTATTAAAGAACATTCCTGGTTTCCTTTAAGAATACAAAAACTCCTAAAAAGCTCCTTTTCTCTGTTTATTTTTCAGCAGAGAACCTACCATTTTCTAATATATTTTTCACATGCATCTGTTTATCAATAGTTTTAGAATACAAACTTCACAAGAACAGATATTTTCACCTATCTTGTTTGGTTCTAAATCTCCAACATATGACCCATAACACATGCTGATTTGTCATTGGTGGTTGATTATGTCAATGCTTAGAGTATTGATATTATATATAATTTGTCTTAAAGATCTCCATCTCTCTGTGATATTCAAGACTTTCTCTGTGTGTTCTAAAAATAAATGTAAGTAAGCAAACACAAGATATACTTTATAATAATAAGGAATTGAATTTAGTTCTTGCCATCACCATCTCATCTATTTATCTTCTGGTTGGTGATGCTGTTTTTTTTTGTGTTTTTTTTTTTTTTTTTCACAGATCTTGGTTCCATATATTTCTTTGCTGTTACATATAATTTAAACATAAAAAACACTCAACTACTCTCAGCATGCCCTGTTGGCCTCAATATCATTTCATTTTGTATTTAAAATTAAATAGCTTATTTTTGTTTATGCGCTATGCTGAAGCAAAGCACCATTAGCAATAATAACTGAACATAGGCACTTTATGTATATCACCTTAATTTATGAAGTAATTCAATTCTATTTAATGAAGTCAAAGGTGCCTTCAATTGTAAAATATACCACTATTATACACACTACAAAAAACAGCTGTGCCAATTAAAGGACATAATGCTTTCTATTTACTTTGAGTATTTTAATTTGTTTTCCTTGAATGAGCATAAATTTATATATATATATTTATATATCAATGTATATTACTCAGGCAATGATATTGATATATTAGCAAAAAATTGGATATATCTAACAATTTTTGACATCAAAATCTTACAAATCATTTTTCTATTAGAGTCATATTTCTGCAGAAGATAATATCTGTGCAGTAGGGAGGCATAATTTCTACAAGTGTTTCATTGTTAAGTGGATTTTTTCTCTGTAACTCTCATGCTTTAAATTTTGAAAATTATGCATTATCTCTCAAACCAGAAATTTTCCTTGGAAAGTATTCAGACAATAGCCAAGATGTTCAATCTTTAAATGGTTCTAAAATTATGTATTGACTGAAACGGAAGTGTTTGTATTTGCCCATTAGTGACATAAACAATACCCTCGTAAGAGTAGGGAATGGCAACTAAAACATGTATGTTCTTGGACAAGAGAAAGGGGAGTTCCAAGATGTCAAGAAAAAGAAGTCTTCAACTGGCCACATAAAACACAGTATATGGCATTAAGTTTAAGAAAGCAAAAAGATTGCATGTTAAAATCCAAGTAGAAAAAGAAATTAAATTCTGCTCAAATTTATTTGACTAGTAGCTGAACAGGGTCTAACTTAAATCTCATAATAATACATACTCTAAGATAGAGCGATAGATTGACAGATTAGGTGGGTAGGTGGATAGACAGAGAGAGAGAGAAGTAGAGAGATAATTACTATGGGAGAATTTGTTTATATTTATATATTTATATTATGTTTATATTATACATTTATATTATAATATTTACATTATATTTATTATACATTTATGTTATGTTCTCATGTTAAAATTATAGAAACAGGTGAGCCCCCAAAATATTTATTTCTTTGAAATTCCACATTTCCTTATTGGTTAAAATATAAAGTATAATTTTAACTTTTGTTTAGTTTTGACACAATCTTCTATATACCCTAGAATATGGTGGAGCAACCGAGTAGATTGAGTCCGGGGTCTATATTTAAGACATATAAATTAGAACGATGATAGATAATTGATTGTTAGGTTAGATAATAGGTTGTTAGTATTAGACAATTTAAAAATAAAATTAGATAAAATATAACAAATATGCTCTTCAGATTTTGAAGGTATGCATTCTGGCAATTAAAGTGAGAATCTAGACATATATATGCATACACACATACATGCATGCATGCATACATAACATTTAGTAGCAGCTGTCTTTATACCACTATCGGTTCACTGACATGAGAATTTTAAATTGGCATACTTTTTAACATGGAAATAAAATGTGATTCTTTTCTCTGAAATAAAATTGAATCGCGATCATGCTTCAATTCTGTGTGCTTTTGTTATACGGCTATTATAAAATCCAAAGTTATTATCAGTGTATTTATTCCATATCAGTTAAGGGAAAACATTCCATTGAACTAGTATTTTTGATGTTTTTCTGCAATATAGTAGAATTAAATTGCACTGCTTTCCAATCAGACCATAGGCAGTACAGTAATCAAGCATCAATTTAGCAAGTTCATTTTTCTATTACACTGTTTTCAATACAAAGTCACCCCATAAGTATTTCCATAGCTCTGGGGTCAAATTGAAAGAGAGTTTTGTAAAGTAACTATAAGAAACACCTTGAGCTAAGTGTAATGGAGGTTGACTCTGAGGCTCCCCTGATCAAGTTTAAATTGGTCTCTTATTTAATCATATTCAAAGGAAAAAATAACAGTATTTTATTTAAAAATCTAATGCATTAACATTCTAAAAATTTATAGCAGAGATAAATGTTCAGTGAAAACATAAAAATTCACTCTCACATCTTTAACCTCTTATATAGTCACTACTGATATTTCCCATAAGTTCTGATGAAATAACTATTTAAAATATACTTTACATAAATATTATAGTAATATTAAAGTGAACTGCTTTTATGTTTCAAATTTTTAGAAAATTCTGCCTTTCAATGGCACAGAAAATATCTTCTGAAGAAATATATATCAGTAGGAAATAAATATTACTTAAATCAGTAGGAAATAATATTACTTCATAGTAATATTAAAGTGATTTGCCTCATATCCTGATTATTCATGTCAGACTATGAAATGTATAGCATTGTCTTAAATATATATGCCAGGACAGTTGAGCATAAAATAATTCACTTAGTTGTTTGAAAATTATGATGGGAGAATAGAAAGAAAATGATACTAGAATTCAGTGCATTCTGCAGATGTTACTGTAGAGAAGGAATAGGAATTTTATGGCCTCCTAACTAAGTCTGATCCCCTGCTTGTTTTGCTAGATTAAGTTTTATTGGACCTCCGCCATGTCCATTCATTTTGGTATTTGTCTATAGCTGCTATCATACTGGAATGGCAGAGTTGAATAGTTAAAACAGACACTATTGTGACCTCAAAAAGATGAAAATATTTACTCTCTGGTTTTTTGAAGAGTATTTTGCTAAGCCCATGGTAAGATCTTAAGCAACAGGGATATAAGAATGATTACACTTTTGACCATGAACTGTCTGGTCATAATATAGGCTTTGTACTCTTAGTAAAACACAAATGATGCCTTCTTTCTATTGAAATAACTGTGGTTGCACTTCATGCAGTTATCTGAAAGCCCGATAGTAGGCTTCTTTAAAGAAACTTGCTTTGAAGCCGCCTATAAACAGGTCTTTAAAATCATATTAAAAATATCACTTACATATTTCCTCATTACACTGCATCACTTTATCTTTATTTTTCTTGATAGCAGTTGTTACCATGTTGCAAACACAATGATAGATGTTTACCAATTTCCTGTTTCCTTTAGGAAATCAGTTTCCTCTATGAAAATCAGTCTTTTTAGAACTTAGTGATTCACTGAGTACTGAACAATGAAATACTACCAAAGGAATGTAGGATTGACTCCTAAAATGAAAAGTTTCTACATATGATTTTTTTCAAATGCTCATTCTATTTCCTATGAAGAGCCTATGAGAAAAGTAGAACTACACAATGAAAGAGCTTGAGACACTAAATGATCATTCAGAGAAAAGAGCCCACCTCACCCTGGCCTCCATTGATTTGTATTATTTTTGTGACACAATTGAAAACTATTCTATTTCAAATTATAAATGTGGAAGTTGTTAATGTCAGGCAACATTCTCATCTATTGTTCACTAGCTGAAGCAGTATACATTTTTACATCATTGCTTAGCTCTAAACTAAGAGTAATGATTTTGAATTTTCCTTTAAAAATAATCTTGAAAAATCTGCATGAAACACTTAAGAAGGTGTCTGGCACATGGAAAGCACTCTATCAATGTTAAATATAGTTAATGTTTAACTCAATCAGCAAAGTTGAAAAGCCCATTTATTCTGCATACCAACTCTTTAATTTCAGACTCTGTCTAGTGGTACCTCCAATCACATAGCACCTCTCAGAGGTAGATACTTCATCTCCAGATGATGATGCCCATTGACCATGAGGTGGTGTCACTGATCCATGACATCATCTCTTGTCAATCTTCAGTACTTTCATTCTTCTGGAGACATGTCAGCTTCAGTTGATTATATGTTCAACTCTCTGATCTTTACTGTCATATTGTTTTATTATATTTTTTTTCATTTCAGTGTATTTACTTAGATTCACCTTTACTAAAAGTTTACCTTCGTCCAGTAGGTCTATATTCTCTCACCATGACACTATCTTGGCACTCCATAGAGTTTCTGCAACCTAAAGAGAATTCCTATGTTATTCAAATATACATTATTAAAAAGAATGGTTTACAAGTTCTCTTAAAGAAGTGGGAATCTCTCCTCAGGAGGCATGTATCATATAATGGGAGTCCACTGTTAGAAGGGGAAGAGTTTTAGCTACAGGTCCTCCTTACTTCTTTTCACCCTGTCTACCACCTCAGGCTGCCTGAGTCTCTCAAGACACATAATTAAAAAAAAAAAATTGCTATCACTGCATTTTTCACTGGCCTTTTTGCTATTTGCTTCTTCAATTTCTTCTATATGATCACAAAGAAAAAATATTTACAGTATTTCTTTAATCAATTCAGATGTAAAATGACTGATACATAAAAATATGCATCGACTAAAATATTTTTCAGTTTAAATAGCATCAATTATATACTTATATCTATATATACTTATATACTTATCTTAACACTTTTTTAGGTAAAGGCAATTCTTTGTTACATGAACAAATTTATCACTTCAATTTTTTCCTCAATTGATAGCATCCTATAGATATTTAACAAAGTATTATATCTAGAGACAAATCATAAACTTTATCAACCTAATATTCTCTGTCAATATGCAGAAAATTCATGCTTTTTCAAGATTAGAAAGAAATATTACCTTCACTATAAAGTGGTTTTCTTAGTAAATAATCCAGTCTCCAGCACAGAATGATTCACTAGTTATTTTTTGCTAACTATGATGAGGGAATGTTAATAAAAAGAGATTTCTCAATACTGCAGTCCTTCATAGTTCTGATAAGCAAACATGGTGCTTTACACAGTTCAATAAATAGACATCCTGGTTAAGTAGATCTAATGCTCTCATGACATTTTATCACTCCTAAGTGCTCTGTTTACATTGTCTAATTTTATCTTCAGCATTACCCCTTTGATATAGATAGAACATATATTAATATTCAAATCTGAGAGCTAATGAAAGTGGATTCAGACAGTTTAAATGGCAAGGGCTTAAACCATTCCACTGTTAAAGCGATAACACCAAAGTCACCTAAATCCAGCACCCCTATTTTCTTCTGCTACAATAGTCTGCCAATTAAAGTTTTATGTTTTAAGTAAAACATAGGTGAGTTTCCAAGATCAAAACAGGAAAAAGTAATTAAGCATCATTTGTAATAGCTCATTTAAGGGAAATGTTTTCTTACTTTGCTACAAACAAGAGTTAGCTGAACAAGCATTATAGAAATAAAACTTCGTTAATAATATTAAATCAAAATGGAGAACTATTTTTCTTCAACAAAGACTTTAACTACAGTTTATACTAAAATACACATTTATTTAGGTTTTCTTTTCCTTTTAAGTCTAAAAGAAAAGCAAAGTACCTGTTTCATTAACTACATTTCACCCACAATTATTTACAACATACTCAAAACTATGTACTAAGCCACAGGATTTGGATTAAATGTTAACAAAAATGCAGTCCTTTGGAGATGATTTATATGGCCAGCAGTCCATCAAATCTACAATCATCCTTCTTTCAGTCATAGAGCAAGTGTGTCCAGATTTCCTATACTTAGATATGACTATATGACTAAGTTCACCACAGTGGAGAGAGTGAAAATAGGGTCACTAACAATCTTGTTGACAGTTGTGGAAATTTAAGTGTTAAAATCAAGACAAGCCTTAGCAAAATGAGCTGATTTATTGAGTCGAAGAGGAGATGAGATTCCTTGCTTTCAGCCTGATCTCTAAGAACCTCGGACAAATATTTGCTCTTTTCCAGACTAACTCACTGGCATGCAGATAACTATGTGACTTCAACAGCTACAACTTTACAATAACAAAAACTCTGTTAGCCTCGGTCCATAGGGAGCAAAGATGAAGACTGTCAAATTTAGAATCCTTAGCCTAGACTTACTATAAATGATGCGAATAAGCTTACTTTCTGCAGCCCCACTAAATTTTGCGTGCCTGCTTTGTAACTACATCTTATCTTTTCAGAATAAGATAAAATTCTTGATCTTAAATTACTTACAGTCATAATAAAAAAAGACACAAAATCAAAGGGAAGATGAATGGTCTATAAAAAAAACTAATAAAAATAGAACTTTACATTTAATGATATTTAAAATTAAAATGTAAACTTTGTAATAATTTATTCAAACATATTTTTAAAAAGATATTTTCTGGAAAAACAAGATGACCTAGGAAATAGATGATAAATGTAACTGAAAATTACTTCTTGACTCACTGTATAAGTGAAATTACTGAAATGCTACACTTTTTGTCTAAGTTGTCCCTTGAAAATGATAAAGAAGGAAAATGGAGGTTTTATAAGAATTCTCCACAGTGAAGTATTTTTTTTAACTTTTTAAATTAAAGTACTGTAAAAAGAACACAGAAAAGTTTTGATTTAAACAAGGATTCATTACACAAAACTCTTCATTGTGATCTAAGTTTCTTTTAATGGCATTACAATAAAAGGAAAGCCGTATTGCTTCAAAACTCATTAATCTTGTAGACTTTTTTCAGCAAACTAAGCAAGGATTTTTGAGTATGACTTAGTTATCACTGTGGAGGGTTGGAGGAAAGAGATGGATAATATTAGAAAAATGATTTCCATGTAAGTTGTTTCATAAAGCAAAAGATATGCTTATCATGATTACAAAAATTGCAAAAGTTTAACTCTTTCAGTTACTTTAATGACCATGGTATTTGATCTATTTTAATTTATTTTCCAACAATATGGACATTATCACTGAAATGTTAAAAGGTTTTATTCTCCTTGTCCAAAAGCAGTCCTACAATTTTTGATTTTATTTTTATAGGAAAGAATTTTATATGAACTTTCAATCCAGAAAAGATTAAAAGTGACCTAATAATGATAATACATGGAATTCTGATAATTCATTTCACTTACTAATAGTTGACCCACCATCATCTGCAGCCACTTTCTTACAATTATTGGTAAAAATTCAACCATTGGAGTTTGTATTTCCTAAGCAGTGTACTATAAGTGGTTGAAGTCCTTAGCCAAATAACTTCTATGCTTTCCTCATAAAGAAAAACAAAGAACTATGGCGTTATTAATATATGAGTGTTACTTAGATTGATAAATGCATTGGAGATTCATCTAAAAACAAAACTAAGTGAAGAAAAATCTTTTGGTGCAAAGAGTCATTGATACACTTTCCTTATTATAGCACTAAATATAGCTCTTCAGTGAGTAACAACTTTATAATATGTTTGTTTCTTAAACATATTTACTCTTAGGATATACTGGTAAAACTGTGTCAGAATGAGTCCATCTTGTGCATGAGAACTGAACCAGGTTTTCATGTGTATGAATAATATCGCTGGTGAATTTTCTCTGAGTTGATTGTGTCCATGTACATCCTGCATAGTATATCAGTATGTAAATAATACAGCAAAATGCTTTGAAGAGTTTTCAAGTTATAGAAATTATTTTAAGAAATAAAGGATAAAAATAAGACTGGCACATCAAGGGTTATGAAAGTTTAAAAATTTGAAAAGAATAATACCAATGAACTGACAATTAATTCAATATATTACCAATAAAAATACCTGAAAATGTGGCCCTTTACCCACATTGAGGTCTCCTTTGGGTAGATTCCCAGAAGAGTGATTCCTGGGCCAATTGGTAGTTCCATTTTCATTAGTTTGAGAGTTCTCCGATGTTTACTGCAGCACTATTTACAATTGCAAGGACATGGAAACAACCCAAATATCCCAAAACAGAAAAATGGATGAAAAAGATGTGGTATATATACACAATGGAATATTACTCATCAATTAAAAATGAAAAATTTGATAATTTTATGATAACATGGATGTACCCAGAAGAAATTATATTAGCAGAAACAAGTCAGAAAGAAAAAGACAGAAACCAAATGGTTTCACTAATATAGAGACAACCAAATGAAAATACACAACGGGGTGGGGTGGGGTGACCAGTTGGAGTAGCCAGGGAGGTGACCCCTAGGGAGTACAATGATGTGAAATATATGTATATATAAATAAACTATTTAAAATTAAAAAATGCCTCAAAAATGTAAAAGAATTACTCAGATGTAGTCATAAGTTCAGTATAAAAAATGACATATAGGATGGGACATTAAGGTTTACTTAATTTAAAACTGATTAGACAGTTTATCACAATTAGTCTGGACCTCTCTCTGATATTGAAGAAATAAAATAAATCAGTATCAATAAATATAAAAGTAGAAATTATAATTGTATATCAAGTACAAATTTCTCTTTCACTCATATATTAACAAATAGATACCTACATTGTGCAAGAATGTAAAGGTTAGAAAGATTAACCAGAAGAATTCACTGCTAGCAAAAATTTCAACATACAATTGCTAAGAAATTATTTGCTAAAAATTATATATTTTAGGTAGAAATTCCTAGTTTCACCTAAAACAAATACAATGCTAAACAGAACAGCAAAATAATTACCCCAAATTTTATTAGTTATTTCAAACAAAATAGACTGTTTTAAAGTTCCTTAAATTAAATTTTTATTTTTTATTTATTTCTCTTTAATAAAGGCAATCAACCGAGCTATAAATATGTCTACAATTTGAAAGCCTTATGTTCTCGGAAATGACTGTTGTAAAAAATCCCTTGTATATTTACATTAAATTGTGACTGATCATAATAATTTATATTGTGAACACAATCTAGGATGCAACACATTAATTTAATCTCATCTTACATTCTGACAAATATATATCAATGGGTTTAGCTGCATTATGTCTACCTATATCAATCCTCCATAAATTAGAATGCAATCAAATTATGCCTCTAATACATGATAACCAGGACCTAATAGTGAAATATCATCATCAATAATATAAACAATGATATAGGAAGAAAATCTGTGAGATGAAATCTGTTTATTAACAATAGGTGTTTCTGTAAATTATCTGGTTAAACTATATGTAAACTTAGTATAACTCGTTTTCATGGTTAAGGTATAAAGTATTAGCATAAGTGAAATATTAGCAATGTGAATTAGTACTCTCAATATCGAGTCATATTTTGTTACAAGATAATTGCCTTTAAAATAAAACACCAACTTAAATATTGATGAAGTAGAAAGGTTCAGGCCGTTTTCTGGGAGATTTATTGATAGTCAAATTGTTAAACAGAAATGTAAGGAATCATTCTCTTCCTAGAAAGCAATTTGTTTTCTTGACTTAATCTGGATAATTGACTAAATTTCACTCTGCTATGGTGGGAATACTATAGAAATTTTGTTAACCATTTATGCACATAATTTGATCTTAAAAGAAAAAAATACCTTTAAAATTCAGCAAAACTTTTGATTGTACCTAATAGTTTAGCTTTATAAAATCTATTTACTCAGAAAAAATTACTCTTCTTGAAACACATTTTTCAAACAAAACAGTCAATAAAAATATGACAGTTTTCAATATTTTGAAATAAAGTTGTGGACAATAAATTATTGTGACTATTAAATGATTATTTTTAGGGGACCAGAACATTGAATTCAGATATGGTATTTATTAATTAAAAAATAAAAAGCTACATTGTCTTTGATATAAACACAATCACTCATCATTGACTAATTCTCAGTTTTATTTTACTATACTTTACTTTTTATGCTTTTCATTTTACTATACTATACTACTTTTACTATACTTTTTTCTTTTACTATACTTAAATATTTAAGAAATAAATATTTCTTTTGTATTTTAACTGACATAACATAGTACCTATAACCTTATATACATTTCAGGTGGTCATAATGGATAATCAACAAGTGTATATACTACACTAAGTGCACAACTAAATGTCCAAATCTAGTTTATCAAGCCTTCCCCTCTCTTGTATTTACTTCAAATATATTGAATTTAAGCAACTCTTTAAGTAAAAAAATATTTAATTTTGTAGGTTTTATCTCAGAAGAATAAATCATAAATAGCTTTGCACCTTAATTTCAAAATCAGTTTGTTTCTTTGTTTAAAGCAATCCATGGACAAAATGCAACAAGAAAAAAAGTTGTGAAGTTTTTTTGTTTGCTTGCTTGTTTGTTTGTTTTTCTCTATTAAGTACAAAAGAGGAAAGAAACCCAAGGAAATCATCTGGCCACAATCCAACAGTACAAAAGCTAGATAGAATTAGGAAACTGATGTCAAAATATTAAACAAAAATTGTTTAAAAAAAGTAGGTGAATATTTGCCTTATCTCAGAAAACAGAAAGGATCTTTTCTGTGTAGTAGTAAAATCAGAATTGTCTTTAAAACTACAAAACTATTAAACAACCATAAAAGAATTCCTAGATGATCAAACTAAGAGAAATATGTACAAAATACAAGTAAACATATAATACATAAAACGTTTTCGCTAATTAACTATATAGATAACATAAATGGCTCTTTAAAATAAATATTAAACCCAAATTAAAACAGAGTGAAGGACATAGAGGAAGAAATATATAGGCCAACATTACCAATAACAAAATAGATTGAATTTCTTAGGTACTTTATAGCAAATAAACATATGAACTATCATGAAAACTTTTAAAATACAACGTTCATGTTGGGGAGAACAGCAAAAAAAAAAAAAAAAAAGAAGAAAAGAAACAACCAACCGAGTAGCATGATTTCTCATAAAACAAGAGAAGCGTAGATGGAAAGTGCCTTGAACTGAGATCATCAGGCAAGCGGTTCTACTTATGTGGGACTGTCTTCTCACACAACTTTCCTTGGTTTATCAACCACACATCTGTAAACAGCATTTCAGCTCCAGCCCTCAGGAGATATATTCATTTGATTAGAAATAGGAAATACTCTGTTCTCAACAGCCAAAGTAAGGAATGAAGAACTCTCTGAAGGAATCATCTCCTGCTAAGCACAATTTACTAAGCCTTCTAACAAAATCTGGTCTTTTCGTTAAGAATGCATATGTGTTTCTTCATGGAGAGCTAATTCTGCCTTTTTTTTTTTTTTTTAACCATAGTAGTATGCAGATATGTTCCTTTAGAAGGCAAAGAAGCTTTGCATCTGAGTAGATATTCAAAACAAGTATGCTTCCATGAAGGGATAAGAAAATAGACATGACAAATCTTTAATCTACAGCACAGCCAGTTTTAGTCTACAGCTACAGCAAAACCAAGGTAGCAGGGAGGATATACAGATACAATATGATATAGAGTCTAAGGTAAAGGATTAATGAGGTAGGTGCTCTGTCACAACTTAAAGAACATATTGAAAGAATATGCTAGCCCTCACATGTGACTTTATAGTGATTAATTTTTTTCAAAGTTGTTCTAGCCATGTGCACAATACATAATAACAATATATAATAACAATTATGTGAATTGAAAAAATTAGAAAAAAATTAAAAGTTTATATATATATATATATTCATTCTACTTTGGGTAATGATTATAAGCACAGACTCCCAGACCAGGCTCTGATGCCAGGTTCAAATGTGCTTACTATCCACATGCCTTGGAGCAACTTAAACACTTTTTAGCTCACTTTCCTTTACCATGAAATTAAACAATGATAATATTCCACAGGGCATTTATAAGAACTCAACATGTTATTTTATATAATGTGTTCAGAAGATTACTTGGCACATATTATACACACAATAAATATTAGCTACAATTTTATTACTGGTCTTGTTTAGACTATTTCATTTATTCATTATCTTTTCTATTAGTCTGAGAAGTTAATAAAGTAAGGTGCTCTGAAGGGAGAATCAAAGGGAGTGGGTTATAAAAAAAAAATTATTGATAATGTTTGTCTTTAGAGGTTTTTTTTTTTTTTGGTTTGTTTTTTGTTTTGTGGGGTTTTTTTTTTTTTTTTTTTTTTTTTTTTTTTGGGTTTTTTTTTTTTTTTTTGTCTTTGAAAATATGGGATGATGTACTAACTTGATTTGTAATACTGCTTTACTATGATTTAAATACAAAGTAGTTTCTTGGTGATTTCAAAAAGCACAACAGACTTCTGCCCAAAGTCAGTGTCTATAGAAAACTTAACTTCCTCTGAGTTATCATGTGAATGATCTTGCTCTGTAACACACCTTTCCATTCTTCATATATTTCAGAAGAATTTTGTTTAGCAAGTTTGCAGTGGGGCCTAAGCACATTCATTTTTTAGCAACTTCCAGAATTTTCTCATCTGTACCCTTGATTGGAAACACTGAAATTGTGATATGCTTTTAACCCAGTGAGATCTTATTATATGTAACTTACTCATTTCTGCATTAGAAATATCTTTACTATTTTGGTCTCATTATAGACATATCCACTATGGACAATCCTATTACCTTTCTTCCCATGACTTCTCTCTTTTCAAAGAAACCCATGAGACATATTTTCCCCCTTTTAAAGTCTGCATGCAATTGTTTTCATATTCTGCACTTACAGTTTGAAATATATAAATTTATATCAATGAACATAAAGACTATAAATAACCATTTGCTTGTGTCTTGTTTACAAGTCTATCTTTTCAAAAAGCATTTTGCATTTGAAATATATCATTAGGAAAAAATAGGTAGACTATGTCAGAAATACATTTGAAAGACAATCAGGGGCAACAAATTCAGAGGCAACATAATTTGAGAGTATTTCCAGTTCAGTTGGTAAACAAATTGGTAAATTTGGAGATACAATTACTAAAATCACTGTACTGATGTAATCATATCTCAAAAATGTTTAAATTTTCTAAAATCCTGAAACAGGAAAGCAACAATTATAGTTTTAGATGAAAAAATTGACATTAATTAATTGAAAACTATTATTGGAACATTTTGAAATGGTTCTGTGATACTAGATATTGGAATCCTTTTAAATTGACAATTTGTAAGGTTTAGTTAATACATTTTCTAATGTCATATACAAATAAATATTTACCAAATAGTATCACCTAAACAGAATAATAAGGAACACTGAGTGCAATTTATAGTACAGAATTTTCTTAGAACTTATATACTTATATCTACAAAAAATCATTCTCTGGAAGAAAATGTAAGCTGTCCTGTTTGCATTATTTGATGAAACCTATTCTATGTTTATGGATTTTGAAATTATAGTACACTAAGTGTAAAAATGTTGTTAAATACAAGTATATTTTGAAGAAAGAGAAAATTAAGTAGGAGTTCCATATACAAAAAAAATAACTAAAATTGTCATTACAGAAATTATAGACTTTGAAACTAGTTAAGTGAATATATTATTAAAATTAAAAGTCTACTGACAATGTGGCACAATTCTGCAGAGCATCAAAATGTTCTGTAATCTATTTTATAATAATATGGCACTACTTCATTTTTTTTAAATTACAATTGGTAGCTGCTGAGATGCTTACTAACATATTACATAAATGTCAGATAATTAAGTACAATAATAAAATTATATTTAGCTTCACATTTGAAGATACTTTGTCTATGATGGAAATCTAAGCCCTACGTATCAGAATGAACTGTTTCTACTTTAATTTGCCCGTGGAACTGCAGGCTCATGTTGGCCGGGGTACCACGGACTCAAGCAATCCCCAGACCCAGCTTCCCCAGTAGCTGGAGTTACAGGTGCATACCACCATGCCTGGCTCTTTTGCTGGTACTAGGTCTAGCTGTGTTTTCCCGGGTGGGTCTTGAACTGCGATCCCCAGACCCAGCCACAATTCCATAGGCTGTCATTTACAGGTACATCCCACCATACCTGGCTAGGAAAATTATTCTTTAATATATAATTTAGGTTCAATTCCTGTCTGAATACTGAGAAATTATGAGCATTGCCTGCTTGTTTCCTGCCCTAAAAGCAAGTCTCATCTGTTGCTATTTCTCTTTGCCTGTGCTTCTCTCATGGCGCCACCACCTGTAATAGATTTTGTCTTCAGCCTTGCCTTTCAGCCCCTGGTTACAGTATCTGACACATTATGAGTCATTAAGAGTCTGCCATTTTCAGGGAAAAATTGATTCTATTAGGAATAATTCTAGTGGAAATAAGCCAGAAAGAAGATAAACACCAAATAGTCTCACTTATATATGGGACATGGGGAATACAAGCAAAAGGACAAGAAAAAGTTACAAATAATAAACTGAGAACAGAACTAAAGCACACAGCAAGAGAAGGGAGGAGGGAGAAAGAAATCAAGGGAGAGATGGGTACACATGATTAGAATTAGTTCATGGGTGACAAGGTAGTAGAAGAACTTTTGGGTATCAATAATGTTTTATATATATAATACATATGTGTGTATATATAAGTATATATATATGCTATGTAATATGTATGTATGTGTATACTTAAATATATCATTTTATATCATTAATATATCATTTTATATCATTATATATTAGTCCAACATCACAGACTTTAAAGTTAAGAGAGTGCAATTTTTATAAAAATGGTTTAAGACTCACAGGAAGCTGTATTATGACTGCAAAGCAAATATATAAATTTAGAAATCAGTTCCAGGAAAGTTAACAACAAACAAGTGAGATGCAAATAATACCAGGAATCTAAAATCTAAGTTAAGTATTTATAAGTAACAGGTTAGAATACAGAGAGTGATGGGGTTCTTAGAAAAAGTGGGTATTAAACAGGCTTCTTCAAATGTAAAGTTTCTGATATGGGTTTGAAAACCAGTAAAGTTTCAAACAAATGTAGAACACAGCGATCAGAGTTCAATGAGTCTAGCACTAGTGATTTTGGCAAGACTGTATACTTCAGGACCAAGTGGAAAATGAGGCCAAATCCATAGCAAAACAGATTAGATGCTAACCTTATAAGCTACTGATTTAGAAGTCCTTATATTTTCCTGGCTTAAAAATAGTTCCAGTTTAGAAGATTAAGCTGGTCATTACAGTAATCTCTTCTGCACATACTTACTGTCATACATAATCAGTGAATAATGTGTCTTTGTTGATATGCTCGGTTACTAATGCGTTTTCCCTCATCTCAGTTCAAAGATTGTTTCAAAGACTTCAGATATGTCTGTCCTTTCTATGCCTGTTTTTTCTATTTATATTAGCACACACAATACGTGTGCACTTCTGAGTGTTTATGTGAATGGCGAATTAGTAAGATACATTGAATGAACATGTGTTTGATTTCTGTGTATGGTATATGTTTTTTGCTTGTTTGTATGTGTGTAAGAAAGAAAGACAGAGGGAGCAGAGAAAAGTTAGTTTCAGAGATAACATAAAGTGAACCAGTCCACCCAGTAATGAAATACATCATTTCATATTGTAACAACTCTGAATACTCGTTTGCTACCTCTAAATTGGTACAGTAAGAAAAAGTATGATTGGGAAAAAAATCCTTAAATTTCTGAGTATTATAGCACATCCTTTGTGTTAGAGTATCTTGGCTCTCTTTAATGCAGCAACTCTTCAAAGTTTGACGATACTCACATGCAACCTCTGAAATTATTTTTCTCTGTTAAGCAAATTTCAATATAATGGTGATGTAAATATTTATTTTCTGAGACATTAATTCTAAAATGGTCCTAATTATAGTTAGTATTAAAATGATCTTATAAGTGATATTCAAAAGTGAAAAGCAGTCTAGATAGGGTGCAAATTTAAATTATAAAATTAATTTCTTTTTTATTTTGTGTACTTATATATACACAAATCCAGGCAAAGTTTTCACTTGATTTTTGGCAGCCATCAAACTGTTGACTTATATTGATCTTGTGATCAATACATCACTTATGTCACCCAATGTATTAGATTTACTCTTGAATCATTGACATATGCATCCATTATAAGTCTTTTCACATTTTATGGTAGTTATTTATGTGTGCTCTAGACTGTTTCTCAAGGTTAGGTACTCTGTTTTATTCATGTTTTATCTAGTACTTTATTAAGCTGCTGAATAAAGAGAAAAATGGAAATCATGGAATCATGCTTCATATTTTTTTAAAATTTAAGATAGCAATAAATGCATTCATAGTGATAGATCAAAAACATCAACCTAGATACCTCTAGTTAAGGTTCATCCTGCAAAAGTACTCCTTTCTTCTTTAAGATATTTAAGGAACATATATCTTGATGATATATCTATAGCATCACTGAGACTGAAAAAATCTTAAACTGAGACTTTATTTATCCTGGCTATTATGAATTAGAGCTAGAATGGCCTGCTAAGTAGACTCCTAAACAATTCTGACTATTGTTTTTGTTTTTGTTTTTTTTCCCCAACTGATCTGATTTAAAGCTGCCAATTGTTGCTTTTTTATCTGTTAGCCATCTGCTGTCAGTGGAGATGGGATTATTTATCCTACTAAGATGATCTGTGCTAAGAAAAGGAGCCTTTTAAACAATGTTAAGCTAAAAATCACTCCCTAGCAAAACAAACTTCTTAATAACAGTAACTCATTACTTCTTTTTAGTATAGGCAAGCTAATAGCTGCTTTATGTGTTTTAATATCTGCTTTAGTGGCATTTAAGAAAAGCACAATCAAATATAACTATTGTGACTGTTTTAAGATCTGTTACCTTTCAAAATTTAACGCCTTTAATATTTAAATAAATAGGAGCAAAATAATGATTTAATTTAGTTCAAATGATTAGTTTTAAAATTGGCAGTTGGAAGAAATTTTTAAAAATATTTTAACTTGTTTTGTCACTTCTTCCTCTTATTAATTCTCAATGTATGAATATGCACATATTAATTTAATATTTAAGAGTATAAACACATTAATAAAAGCACAATTTCTTCTTTAGAACACATGAAAATTCTACTTTATAGAAAGACTAATACCAGTACACATCTCAAGAGACACTGTTTCTTTAATAAATATGTAAATATTTTAATGCCCTACTATTTGCTCAAACAAAAAATGTGTTTTTCATGGGTTGTGTTTTCTAATGAAGGAGACATATATAATCAAGCAATTTTAAATAAAAACAAAATTGCTAATTGATATAATTTTTAGGAAGGATCTGATCAGAGTGCTAATTAGTTGCATAAGGAAGAAGTAATCTAATTTAGACTTAAGAAGGCTAGGAGATAAGCAGATGGGAGAGGAAAGATTGTGGGCTACAGATTTCACTCCCTATGTTAATACTGAATTTTATAAAGTAACTTTTCTGTGATAAAACTATCATCTAATTATTTACTGTGGGATGATATTTTTTTGAAGTTCAAGTATGTGTTTTCATGTACAAATGAAGAAGTGAAAAATGAAAAGGTTTTAGTACTAAAATTTAGAAGCTTTGGAGATTTATAAATACAGAAGCCGCTTCTTTCTGTGCCTTAGTAAATCAAAGCATTATTTATCAACAGTGCACAGATTAATTAGCAAATGTTTGTAAAATGTCTTAAACACCTGATTAACGTTAACACCATTATTTATAATATAGTCTTGCTAAAATTAACATGAAATTTTGTGCTTTGTTCCCAGCTGAGTTGCTAAAGGATACAAAACTTTCTCACAGTGTCTATGAACACATTGTACTTAGGTGACATGTGAACTGTCATTTATAATTAGTTTTAGAAAAGCAAAAGAACCAAAATGATGAGTTTTGCACCTGATATAACTTATCTTCTGTCAGGTCTCCCCTTAAATCTCTCATTGCTCTTTGTCCTCTCTGATATGCACTTTGTGGGTTTTATTTTATATCATCTTGCTTTCCCCCCATCTTAAATTACTTTAGATATTTGATGCTATTCTCTTGCACCGAATTGTACTTTGGTATTACTGAACAACATTTTCTTAATTAAGAAATAATTACATTCAGATTTCACATACAAATATCCACTTCTTATTCTTTTTGTACTTCACTATGAAGACAATCTGTTGGAACAGCTGCATGAACTACAAAATAGTCTGTATTTAGAGGCTAAACTGTTTTAACTTCAATGAAAGTTGCAGTACAACTGCCAATACCCAGAAGAACATTTTCTTCATGGCCTTATCTATTTTATATCTCTTTGAGTTGTAGGAGATCTCAACACCCCTCTGTCAGACCTCATTTCCATATTGCCAGCATTCTGACAAGCTTCAGAAAATCAGCAAAGAAAAGAGAGCTAAATTCAAAATAACAAGGTGAGAATTTAAAATAAAGGATAGGGGAAAGATGCTTCAGAAATAAATGTATCTGCTGAAGAGAAAGCACATATCCAAGGAAAGCAGTGGAGAAAAAAAAGAATGCTTAGAAACTATTTTAAAATATGCCAGTCCTTTCATGTGCTTTATGTAATATTCATCTGTCAGTGGATCGTCCACATTCTTGAAATGGAATGCAATATGCTAAATGGAAAAGAAAAAGAAAAAAAAGAAAACCAGAATATATTACAATCAACAAAAATCAAATCCTAATCTCTAAATTATAAACATATTGAAAAGATAAAATATATATCTCTAGAAATAAAATTAGCCATAAATATTAGCTAATTAAAAATGAGACTATGCAAAAAGTACAATGAGATCACATGACACTTGTTGGGCTGGCTATATACAAAAAATCAAGAGGTAAGTTTTGGCAAGGATATGGAGCATAAGATATGCTACACTATTGGTAGGAATGTAAACTGTTATAACCACAATTTAAAACAGCATGGAAGTTCCTTGAAAAATAAAAATAGCACCACCATATTATCCACCACTTCTGGGTATTTTCAAACAACATGAAAACAGATTTCAAAGAGATTGCTGCACTTTCATGCTAATTAAATTAAATTTTTTTCTCAAAGACCAAGTTACAGAAACAACCTAAGTATTCATCAACAGATGAATAGGTAAAGAAGATGAGGTATATATACAATTGAATATAATTCATCTGTGAAAAAGAAGGAAACCCTATTGCTTGCATCAATATGCCAGAAGGGTATGGGAAATGACTGATAGATAGACAGACAGACAGACAGATGATTGATAGATAGATAGATAGATA
The DNA here is from genome assembly GCA_004024945.1 of Uropsilus gracilis. Lineage (NCBI taxonomy): Eukaryota > Metazoa > Chordata > Mammalia > Eulipotyphla > Talpidae > Uropsilus > Uropsilus gracilis. Next base: position 129,318 of record PVHY01001262.1, read on the forward strand.
GATAGATAGATAGATAGATAGATAGATAGATAGATAGATAGATAGATAGATAGATAGATAGCTCAGTTCAATTTATATATTGAAATATATATAAATATATAAATTGCTAAGTTCAATTTATATATCCATAAATATAAATATATATGTCTATAAAAATTGAAATGAGCCATCTTATTAAAATCTAAAAAATGTAGTCACACTGTTGGAATAGAAAAGTGGTTTTCCATAGCATACATAGAGGAAAACTTGGGCAAAATTCTCCATGAACTACAGTTCAGAAATCCCTTTCGGGAAACATCTGCAGATGGGAAAAAAATGAAGGAAAACATAAACAGATGGGACTACATCAAACTGAAAAGCTTCTGTACAGCAAAAGAGACAACAGAAAAAACTAAAAGATGCCCAACCGAATGGGAAAAAAATCTTTGCCCTCCACATGAGCAACAAAGGCTTAGTAACGAAGGAACAAGGAATAACAAGGAACTAACACAACTAAACAAGTGCAAAACAAAAAGCCCAATCAAAAAATGGGGAGAACTAAAAAGACACTTTTCCAAAGAGGAAATACAAATGGCCAACAGGCACATGAAAAACTGCTCAACTTCGCTAGTAATAAGAGAAATGCAAATCAAAACAGCAATGAGATACCACCTTACACCAGTAAGAATAGCCCACATCCAAAGAACAGACAACAAGAATTGCTGGCGAGGATGTGGAGAGAAAGGAACACTACTACACTGTTGGTGGGAATGTAAACTAGTATGGAGGACCCTCAAGTTAATGAAAATGGAATTACCATTTGACCCAGCAATTGCTCTCTTGGGAATCTACCCAAAAGAGACCTATATGTGGGTACAAAGGGACACCTGCGCTTGGATGTTTACCGCAGCACAATTTACAATTGCAAGGACATGGAAGCAACCTAAATGCCCCAAAACAGATGACTGGATGAAAAAAATGTGGTACATATACACAATGGAATATTACTCAGCAATTAAAAATGACAAATTTGATGAATTTATGGAAACCTGGATGTACCTAGAAGAAATTATTCTAGCAGAAACGAGCCAGATAGAAAGGGACAGAAACCAAATGGTTTCACTAATAATATGGTCAACCAAATGAAGCTGCACAAGGGGAGAATGGGGACCAGCTGGAGCGGGTGGGAAGGGGAGGTGGTGGGTGACCCCTAGGGATGGAAATGATGTGAAATATATATAAATAAATTAATTAAATTAAAAAATAAAAAATAAATAAAAAAATAAAAATTTCCAAGATACTATGGAAAAAAAAAAAGAAAAGTGGTTTTCTAGATACTAGGGGATGGGGGGATAAAAGAGAGAAAAGAGCATATAACTTTATCTGTAAGGTAAAGGTATTTGATCACACTGGACTATAAGTAAATTAATCACAGGTACAGTGAATGGGACAATGACAACTTATCATGGCTACTATAGTTAATAACAATGTATTGTGTACTTAAAATTTGCTAAGAGAAAATAAATGGCATTACTATGTGTAAGCAAACTGCTAAGAAATTGCTATGTTAATTAGCTAGATAGGCTCTTTTCATATAATTCCATGAAACTATCACTATATATCTATATCATAAAATAGCATTTGTTATTTTCACCTTAAAAATGAAAGAAAATGAAAAATTTTACATTTTTATATTTAGTAGGTTGAAGTTTACATTAAATTTTATCAAGATATTATACAATTTGTTTGGTACAGTTCCATACAGTAAACCAGAACTCAGAAAGGAAGCATATGCAATACATTACATACATAATTTATATTTTTCTGGGAGACTAACAAGGCCCATATTTACTGATGCCCTCTTAACATGATTTTATAGTGAGAAGAGGGATTAATATAAATAAGTATTTTCCTTTTTATGAGCCACAGTATCTTCTAAAAATCTATGCTAATTTTTGATACCATAAATTTGCATGCTACCATTATATCTAAAATTTAACCATCTAGTCAAGAAACTTAGGTGTCAAATTAATGTTCAGATATACAGTCAAGGATATGTTAGTGGGTTTAAGATATATATTTTGGATATCTTTTGAGTTATAATTAACTTCTCAATGAATTCTACCAAGTTTACTAAACACTAAATTATGATTTGAAATAATATACACCTTTTAATGTCTCATACTCATATTTGTTTTCATTATCACACACACATATACAGTGTATTTCCAACTTTTCTATTAATTAGTATTTTAATCAGCAAGCACAAATTTTTCCTCTATTGTATCATCTCCAATAAAATACATTGGAATTCATATGTGTATAGTTAAGTAGATTGATCAAATGAAATCATACATTAATTTTCTGAAAATCATTACAAACTCTTGAGTACAGATTCTATTAAAATTATATTAAGTGGTCAGAAGAGGCAAGAATACAAAAAAATCATATAAATCATCTTAAAACAAGATATATCAATAAATATTTTAGATGAAAAATCTGCTGGCATTGTTTGAAATAAAACGGATGTGAAGGTAACTAGTTTTTTGAATGCAAATATATTGCTGATTCAAATTGAGGAAGTAAAAGAAGAATTTGCTAGGACTAAGTAAAATATTAACTAAAAGTGCACATCCTAAGTTTTAAACTCTCTTAAGATTTTAGTTTTATGTGGAACATCCTTAGCTATTTTTTGTTAATAATCAATTAAGTTAGTTGTATGATAGCACTATCCATCAGAGTACCAAATTTGGTGAGTGACCATCGATCTGAATTCGGTAATATAGCCAATTGAATGCGTTTAAGAGTTATACACTATCAAGTGTCATCAACCTTTTGAATTATATCTCTCAAGGCATTGTTTCTCAAGGCATAATTCTTCTGCCAGCTCTCCAGATGGAAACCCATTTAATCATAATGTATCTTATAATTATCACAACTGACATTTTGACATTTTGGCCTGGAAGATTGACCCAGCTGTATAGTATATTATCCTTTTAGCATATTCTGTCTATTTTTTGTGTCTTGGAAAAATAGCAAATCCAAATTCTTCATCTGCAACTTGAAAAAAAATATTTTAACATTTGTGCTGTGGTTTGCTATAAAATGCATGTATGTATTTAAATGCAGATTCAATCAACTAGCAAATAATTATTCGTAACCGGATGCTGAATTTTAGAACATCTGTAGTGCTAGCAAATGGATACAGATAAACCAATCTGATGGCTGAATTTATGCCCCAGAACATCAAAGTAAAATTTGCCCAGCCTTGGGTATATTGATGATATGCTTTATTTGTGAGCAAGAGTTCAGCATGTCTTACATCACTCATGAGGTGAAGAAATAAAGTTATTTGGTCACAGAGGACTATAAAGTAAATTAATCACAGATTACAGTGAAATGGACAATGACAACTTATTGACTATCTCCATTGCATCTGCAAGATCCTAAATAAAACCTTCCTAAGAAGAAAAGTACTTTGATGAGAAACTTGAAAGCATATTTCCATGCTGACAAATTATTCTGACATAATGTCACTGGACAATGGCAAAGGACATGAGATTTCTGAGCTGGAGGCAAAAGACTTTATTAGCTATGCCACAACAAATGATAAGAGTTTATCTGCATTAGTTCCCCTTGTCACCCAAGTCCCATGAGGGTGAAGGAGAGCAAAGCTGATGGATGTTATACAAATGTCCTTAAAGATAGTACACATACATATATGTATATATACAATGAATAATTTTCCCTCAGTACTTCTGTGTATTGAACATTATACTGAACATGAGATTCCAAAAGAGCCGTGGTAGTATGTAACTACAATGTACTATATCTCACATTTCCTCAGGATACCTAAAATTTTTTTAAAAACTTTTTTTGGTAATAATTTATATGTATATACATATACATATACATATGTGTGTGTGTGTGTGTGTGTGTGTGTGTGTATCACATCATTGTCATCCCTGGGGGTCACCCACCACCTCCCCGCCCTAGCTGGTCCAGTTGGTCCCCTCCCCGAGTTGTGCACTTTCGTTTGGTTGTCCATATATTAGTGAAACCATTTTGTTTCTGTCTTTTTCCTTCTGACTTGTTTCTGCCAATATGATTTCTTCTAGGTACATCATGTTACAAAAAAAATTATCAAACTTGTCATTTTTAATCGATGTGTAATATTCCATTGTATATATATATACATATGTTTATTTAATTCCTTTCACATCTTCTTTCTTCTATCTCTCCTTTCCTACTTGCTTCCTTCAATCTTTCTTCCATACTTTCTCCCTTTCATTTTATCTATTCCTCTACCTCTAATTCATACTGTTCTTGTACTTTTCCCTCCTTCTTCCTTATTTTGTGATTTGTACTATGTATAAACATCACTTTGAATAAAAATTAAGTTTAGATACATTAGAAAAGTCACTAGAACGGAAATGTAGATAAGTTATAGACAGGTAGATGCTATATATAAATCTTTAGAGATACATATAATATGCTTATACCAAATTTTAAACTCTGTATTATCTATTCTTAGAAAAGATACATGTACTCTAGGCTTTATTTTCTTTATCTATTATTCAAGATTATACAGATAAATGTCTCTAATTCTTCCAGCTCTACAATTTGAGGATTTTTATTTTCCTATGTTAAACAGGGAAAGCATATGGTGCTAAAAGATACCTGTAATGAAAGAAATTAACTATTATTGTGAATTAATGTGAGTGTCATTAACTATATTGTGAAATAGGAAAAAGTGTTTTGTGTGTGTGAGGTTGAGCAAAACAATACAGAAACAGTAGTAGCAATGTGCTTGACATAAGCACTAGATGATTATCAATCAAGACTAAACTAAAATTTCTGTTTATCTTTCTCACACCTCTTTAGTTCTCTGTTATTTTGTTAATAACTATTTCTTAAATTTCTCTAATTTGTATTGGTATCTTTTATTATGACCTGACTTGATATTGTAAATGGTTCTGACTTCTTACTAAAATGAATAATAAATCAAAATTACAAAATTATTTTTCAAACTTCATTATTCATACTTCTACTTTTTGGTTTTCAAAACAGTAATTCTCATTATGATGAAATGGCATATTTGACAAAAATAATTTTTATCACTTTGAAATAATGTAAGGAAAGGAAATAAAAATATGTAACAAATAATGAAAATTGTCTATATAAATATGAAAGTGAGTATATGGCTTCATTTGCAATATTATTTTATGAAGCAGGATTATATTGTATTTGAAAATTTAAGGAAATCATCTACTCGACAACTATGGCTGGAAGAATGAAAAATGATGCTGTTTTTAATTGCTGTGCTTTTGTTTTTTAATTCTGACATTGGATGGAAAGAAGGCACATGTAAAACAGGTTGTACCTTTCAGAGGATAAAAATGACATCAATTTTAGATAATCAGTACTTTTTCAAGCTGATGATAGGAATTCTTATAGCAAATTTGGCAACATCCCCAGGCTCTTTCCAGACAAATGTTTCCTGAAACAAAGTGAAAGAAGTCACCTATCACTTCTGAAATATTTTGTGCAGGAAAAAAAAATCTTTGTTTTCTCAATTCTTATAATTTATTTATTGTTGTCTTCACAAAGGATTTTATGCCATATCTAAAACAATCCTTAAAATAGAGAAAAATTTAGATAAATGTACTCATGTCTTTCTTTTCTCTGATGTCACAGAGAGATTTGTTTTTTGCTATTTGTTTTTCTTCCATATTTGTACTTGCCTAGCTCTGGAATATAATATTTTTCTTTCTCTTTATTCTTGTCCTATCCAGTTAAGAGTCCCTTCCCTCCCTTGAAACTACCAGGTAGAGTTTGAGGCCTTCACTGAGTACTCTTTGCTACATTGTACCAGAATAATATATTAGTATTGAGTGGCATGCTATGTACATAATACAGGGCTACCTTTACCAAATATTAGTTAAATACATATTTTAATTCATACTTTTTTTATTCTTTTCTACAACTAGTTTATAATATATTGAATAAGGAACACTAAACTAGTTCCAATAATGTTGAGCATATTAGAATTAATTTGTAAAACATTCTAATTTGAGTAGTTGTAATATTTTGTTATATTTTATTCAATGGATATAAATTTCCCCAAACACATTATGCTAACTTCTATTTTAAAAAGTGTTACATTTATAAATATATTAAAACTCAAAAACTGATATATTTTACAGAACAAAAAATAACTTATCAGCAAGAATACCTAATTAAGAAATTGATTTTTACTTTTCCTAGTTTCTTTTTTTTTCCTTTTGTGAATCCACTAAACCATGTGGGATCCTTTTAATATTTCTGCTTAATACCTAGTATGATAAATTTTATTTCACCTACATAACAAATTCTCAGTGATATACATGAATTAATTCAAGAGCATCTGCCTCCTTGTAGATAACAAGCCTCCTTTATATTTCAACTTTATGAAAGTGTTGACTAGTGAAATGATATTATTTCTTAATATCAACTTAAATAGAAGTGTTCTTTAAAAGATTATTTCCTCTTTCACTTTATTCCAGCTTATTATGTTGGAATATTTCAGGGTGATTCCTTCAATTAACTTGAATTAAACTGAATAATTTTGCAAGACAGCCATCTGTCAAGAAGTTATTAAAACTTTCATATATATATGTCTTATCAAATCAACATTATTAGTTACTTTAAATTATATATATATATCAAATTAACATGAGCAAAATAATTTCATAGTAACAAAGAGTTCTATATTTACTACAGAAACAAGGATTTTTATTGCTTCTACTTTTATGACAGTTTTCTAACTTTGTCAGTAGATATTCAGAAATGATTCTGATGCCAAGAAAAATGTTTTTCAAATAAGTTTTGTCAAAAATAAATCTTGTATTCTTTCCAATACTACCTTTTAGAAAGCAAAATCAATGAGAAGTGCATACTTATATTTCTTTGTAACTTCACCTTCATACAATGTATAAAATAAAATGAATTGATAATGAATGGCAAATGAGGAACAAAGAGAGCACATTAAAAAATGAATACACCTTCTCAGATAAAACTAAAAAATAATATCTCAGGTGACACTTCTAATTATTTTTCAGGCATCAATGTGTTTTTATTTCATTTATAAGCAATTATGATGAAAACACAGAAGGGGTTCAGAACAGGTGTGCCGTTTTTGGCATGTAGATTATTTCTAAGTGAAATCAATTGAGGTCAGTAGGGCAATTTCAAGAAACTTTTACCACCCCCTTAATCAACCTAGAAGAATGCAAATTGGTGGGAAGGGGGCTACCCAAAATTTATCTTATTACTTGCAATGATCTTTTTGTTAAAATAACCTAACTAGGTGATAGGCCAAAATCTAATTACACAGCATCTGCTCATTTCCTTTTGCTATGTGAATTACCCTCCATTGTCTAGAAAAAACTTTGGAATGTTTCTCTGCTATCCCTGCCCCTGAAGCCTCAGAACCCAATGCCATTCCTCAACAAAGGGGCTTGTGGAAGCTACCTTTACCTTTCTGCCCACAGATCCTCTTACCTACATTGACTTCCTTAAATACGTGCCATTACATCTTTTTTGTTCTTCTGTTAATTTGACTGATGTTAATTTGATTATTCATCTGTCTGAGAAGAACCCAGAGGGGTAAGACAAATTTCCATTTAATCATCCCAATCAAATTGCTCAGTTGAATGGTAATCTCTGTGAATTTGGCAAGCTGGTCATTACATGTCAGTCAACAAACCAACTTATACCAGGCACTGGAGAAACACCTTTTGAAAAGTGAGCTTGACTTAAAATTATGAATTCTAACACAATGGGATGCTCATTCTATTTCACTTGCAGTAAATCTGACCCTTTCAAATAATCACCTCTAATTATTCCTCTTACACAGAAGAGCTGCAGTGTGCTTCCTAGTGTAGGTAGCTGAGATATGTGTGTTCTTTTTGGACTGCTGCTCTCACTGACAGCGAGCAGTTCATCAGTCAACAGTCGTCGAATGCTGGGATTTGAATAGCTAAGAAGGGAAAGTAAATGTGCCAGTGGACTACTTGACAGAAACTGAAGTCGTAATAGAGCCCTGTTGACAGACGCATCTTTTCCCAGTCCCACCTGTTTAGGAGGTAGAACTGGGAAGTTTTCCAAAATATCGTTCAAGAAACGAGGTGTTAAAACTATCTCGCTAAGCAGGGATCTTCCGTTTGAAATGCTGCCACCAGGCCCATCAAACCTGGCTTCTAATACCAATAGTTATGACATGCAAAATAAGGGAGTGAAGTAAAGAAAGACACTATTTGGGTCTGAGCAAATCAGGCAAATATTGTGGTTTCCAAGCACATTTGTAGGAACCTGCATCGATTGGATTATAAACATTGACTGAGAGCTTTCTAGGTCAAAGAACTGCAGATGCAGATATGAATAAGCAGTTAAAATATAAAATGAAACATAAAACACAAACAGATTTGAGGTTGATCATATATAAAATATTTTGTGATATGAATGCATCCACAAACTTTGCAGTTTGGGAGAATTATCCTCAAGAATTGTTGGGTAACCATCCCATTCCAGTTGCCAATTCTAATGTAAAGCATCCTGCTAGCCAGTTGTGGGAAAACATCCTGTTTATGATGCCATATGTAGTGTTCACCAGTCTGCACAGTAGAAGATCAAATAGAGATTCAGTGTTATAGCAAAGGGTCATATGAGGTTATTTAACTAGGTTTTAAATTTCTCCTTCCTAATTTGAACCAAAAACATTTTATTAGCCACCAGAGAATTTCTCCTCTATATAAAACAGAACCTGTGTAACAGCTTTCTTTATAATATAAAACTAAATATAAAGGCTCTTCATTGGTTCTAGCAGTTACACAAACCAGTAAGGCCAATGCTAGAGCAGGGGAACTCCCATTCCCCCAAGAATCATTACACTCTATCCCATACTCTCTGATGCTCACTATGGTGCTCCTGCTCACATGTTCTCTTTCCAGCGCATATCCCTTCTTTCCTAGGCATAGGTGTGCACACTTAAACATGTACACTCTCACACATGTGCACTCTCACACATGTGCACTCTCACTAGGCTGCACAATCATGGGGAAGACTCAATACCCCAGATGCTGGTTCTACAAGCTGTCAGAGGAAAAAGCCTGATTTATACCCTAAACGTATATAAAGGTGATCTTCACTGATTGGCATTATTCCATTTGGCCTAGTGATAGTTGTTTCATACAATGCTTCTTAACATGCTACTCTAGTCTTGCATGTGTTAATCATTTGGCTACTTCTGCTAATAATTTATACTTGGCCTGTAACATTGCAATATACAATTAGAGTTTAATGTGTTCTCATGTGATTTATCTGTTTTAGAACTTCAGAGATGGCACTCATTGGAATATATGAAAACATATGATTATTTATATCTATTATATATATATAGATATGCTGTATTTATATGGTGAGCCCTGTATATATTGAGATATATATATAATATATATGTATATATATAATGTATAAGAGTCATTTTTTGTTAAACAATCTAAAGGTGGATTTCTCAAAGTGGTATCAGACTCACCAATGTGAATCTCATATCACTGAAACACAGGTCATTTTATTTCTATTTCTGGTAAATGTATTTCTTAGGTGGCTGTTAAAGACTTTCACTTTGAACAATACTCTGGGTAATGTTTGGCACTCGGAAGTATAAGATCAAACAGAGATTCAGTGTAATAGCAAAGGGTCATATGAGGTTATTTAACAAGTTTTTAAATTTCTCCTTCCTAATTTGAACCAAGAACATTTCATTAGCTGCCAGAGAATTTCTCCTCTATATAAAACGGAACTTATATAACAGATTTCTTTATAAGGTAGAACTAAATTGATTGGTTGTTTGAGAATAAATAGAGAAGGATTAGACACGGTAAGAAAAGGAAGTGATTAAAATTCAGATTACATATTGCCTGTGGTAGAAAGATGCCATTTCTGCAGTTTAAAACTGCTGCTGATGGACCACTCAGTGGAGATCCTGAAAAGACTTCCTGAGAACTTATGCAAAGCTGCAAGAAGTATTTTTCCTCTGCCAAGTAATTTTAGAGATTCTCTGTAAGGCACATATATATGCCTATCATTGAGTGATTGGGTTTCCTGTATTAAGATATGAAATGGGTGCAGCTATTAGCATATTCTGACTGACTGAATCTAACTATTAAAGTAAGGATATGCAAATGAACATCAGGCAGTGGGTTATTTCAGGTGAAGAGTTTTCTTTTTTATATGCAAAGTTCTCTAATTACCAGTTTTATATTCAAACTGAAATGCATTTCTAAGTATATTTTACTCTAATGGCATCTAGATTAATTTTTCACTCTAAAAAAATAAGCTGTGTGAATATTGTACAATTTTAAGAACATTTCTGAGGCTGAAGCATGGAGAAAAAAATCAAGATTTCTTTCTCACAGACCACCACCCTAAACAACTGACCACTGGAATCCTAATGTTGACAAGTCTAACTTAAAATAATATCAAACAACAACTTTCTTGGAATGATACTTATTTGTGCTTAAGGAAACAATCTCAACCCCACCTGTATGAGGCAACCTCAAGGTGTAAGGAATTAGCAAACATAAGTAATCCCTGAATGAAGGTGGGTAGTTTACCGATCCATATACTATTCTTACTACATAGTTGTGAGGTTCATGCCAAGTATATCTGGAATGTCTGAACAGGGTTAAACACTCTCAGCAGAGCATACTTCTTTCATTTGTCTTTGTCTTGGTTTTCCCTACTTGCTCCATTCATTCTTCATGGACCCTCACCCTTTTTTTTTTCCTAATATTAAAAAAGCCTAGATTAAAAAAAAAAATGTGTGATCCAGTTGGATAAGAGTTGCCCAATATCCTGTTTTGAACAGAGGGATTAATTTGCAGACTGTTTCCAATCCAATGTTGTATTTGGACAGGTTGGCTAAATCCAGGACTAGAGGTTCCTGTTCCGAATCTTGTTAAAACAAATTAGCCACCAGACTGAACAAAGGCACCTTGCTAGACAAAGGCATTAGATTCTCACTAACAACTGCCCTATATTTCTTGGAGAGGAAGCCCAAGAGTTCCCCATCTGCTGTTTGTGAATGTGGATGAAACATGAATTTAGGAGTGTATAAACCATCTGTGTATGCCCTTGCATAACCCAGCCCAGAGTACGTCTGACGTTGCCCTTCAAAATCTCCACCTCCTAGATCTTCCTTTTTAAAAGCCTCCTCCTAATTCCCTTTAGGGAGCTAGGTTAAAACTTCCTTATTTCTCACTGATTCCCTTGTGTGTGTTTTCAATAAAACCTTGCCTGGTGTAGCTGCAAGTATCCGGTAAATACTTTCTCTTAGTCTCTGTAGCTATACTTTTGTGGGTGTTTGTAGTAACTCTACTTCCAAACTAGGTTCAAGCACACTCTTGCTATCTTCAACCCACAACATATCTGCCTTTTATTATCCTTTCCAACTTTATACTCAGTACCATAGAAGCATCTTTAAATCAAGCAGACTCCATCTTGTCTCTAACTGCCATCTTGAGATTTCAGGGTGAACTGCTGAAGTAACATGACTCAGCAAATGATGGTGATGAAAGATTTACAGTAATATCTGCTAATTGTCATAACAAATTCCTCACTTCAGCCTCTGTCGGAAGACTTGTCAATCAATCGCAGATATACAAAGGGCTTAAGAACTAAAACAAGCTTCATAATGAATGGTCTATGCTTAGAGCTCTTTCCTGCCTCATCCTTTCAAATTTCCCTGTGCCCTGAGCCATGAGAAATGGGTCAGACTGATCAATATCACTATTATCAAATAAACAATTGTGTCATTCTATCACAGTCTGATTATTTCTTAGTCAATAGCACCTTACATTTTAGAAACCTCTCTTAAAATCTTTTTATCTCCTCCAGAAAATTAATAGCAAGTTTTGTTACATACACAGGTTATTACTATGAGATATACATTATGTTCATGCTACTCTGTTTTTATATCATGAATGTACAAATTAATATTAAGTGCAAAGAAACATACATCATCATTGTGACAAAAAATGATTATTTTTAATGCTGTGAACACATTGTACAATGTCTGGGACCAATCTGCTCTAGCTTACAAGAGAGCAAACCATCTGCATAGACTCAGAGTGGGAAACAGCTATGCAAATTCTATTGCCTGTGGGTAAAGTCAGTCTTCCAACCCCACTAATGACCTAAGAACTGGAAAAAGATTTAATCAATGGGCACCCAGCCCTTGTTTCTCCACAGTGCACTTTTAAAAAAGGAAGAGATTAAGTCTTTCCATTGCCTTCCTCATGCATACAGAACATCAATGGCATCAACATAGATTTACAGCAAAACAACTTAGAACCAGAAGCCATCCTGTCAAGAATAATTATATTTTCAATATCAATGACTTACCGGTCCCTACATAATCTGAGATCAAACTTTTGTTTGTTGAAACAGTTTTTGCAGAGTAACATCTGCTGGACTGCCTCTGAAGTTTAAACCCTCCCTTTGATTCTTTAATACATTCTTTTCTTATTATTGTGGTGACTTTTATTCTAGTTAACAAACAATATATATAGTTAATTTCAGTGTCAGTGATATTTTTTACTGGAAAAAAATATTTTACTGGAAAAATCTAACATTGAGTTATAGTAATTTAGTAAGGAAAATAATAAATCATAAGTTTCTAGATATCTTATAGACTAACCAGTTGCAATAGAGCTCCTCAGAAAGAAAAAGCAAAAAGATCAAATCACAAACTTCAACAAAAATTTTACTTCTGCCACCTACTGACACCAACAATTCAGTATCAATGACAGGATTACTATTACGTTACTCTTACACTCAGGTTGCACAGTTTGGGTACTCACAGGACATCATTACTACCATTGAGGATTTAAAATGCTAGGCCCATCATATGTGAAAATGACAAACTTATCTTTATTTCCCCATGTCTCCTGTCAAAGTAAAATTCATTAAAAGCCATCAGAAATAAAAAAGAGAGATTTTTCTGAATTTACTCTTTCCTATCTGCCTTCAGCTCAAAATATTTTAATGTCAGAGATATATTTTAGGGTGACATATTCTGGTTTCCTTAATTAAAAAAGATCAGAACACTAGAAGTTCTTCTATATTACTGTGATTACAGGATAGGTGATGTTAGCTTGGATAAATTTTGTGACAATATAAAGCATGGATCATTTCAAGATACATTGACCATTAACAACAGAACCTTCTGATATTTTGAACATACAAGATGACAGATTTATAGAAACATCAAAAGGAGCTTTTTAACTTTCAGATTGTGCCTTGATATAAGAAAGACTAGGTGAGAAACATTGTGCTTGGTCTGGAATAGCCAAATATTCTGATTTATCCAGATGCTGAAGGAACATCTAAGTTGAGATATCAAATAAGTAGTATGACAAAAGATCTACAGTATGGAAGAGCAATAAAGCTGAAGTTAAAAATTTGGAAGTCAATTAAGCATCCAAAATCATTATATTCATGAAAATAAATAGAGTAAGAAAAATCAAATGAGAAGGCATCTCTGGAAATAAATTATTTAAAGGGATATGTAAATTTTGACTCAATTAAAATACCATAAAGTAAGTGATAACAAAAGACTGATTAAAGTAAAATTAAAAGGATGAGACAGTCAAGATGTGCTAAAAATGATCACTTATTCAGTCATTTATTCAACAGATCTCTAGTAGCAATTTCAGAAGTACATGGACTATTAAGACAGCATAATCTATACCCTCATGTGTGCAAAATGTGAGAAAATTATATATAGTAAAAGGAAAAATCAATGTTATGCCTATGTTAATGTCTAAGAATTGGCTATATAAGTTATGATTGACTGTGTAATCATATATAAGAAACAAAGACAATAATTCAACTAACTGTATCCTCAAATATATTTAAATACTTCCCTAATATTCTAGTATTAATATTAGTAACACAAGCTAGACCATAGAAAAAATAAAGTCTATATTAACAAAAATAGAAATAAAATTCTAGTATTAATATTAGTAACACAAGCTAGACCATAGAAAAAATAAAGTCTATATTAACAAAAATAGAAATACTTGTATCTAATTTGCATTCTGAATTTATTTTATATTCTAAAACTATGAAAAATTATACTGTATCCTAATAACATCAGGAAAAATAAAATTCACTCTTGAATATGTATGGTTTAGGATTAAATTAAGCATTCAATTAGTACAATTGTTTTTAGTTGGATTTTTTTGATTGTTTTTCAAGGAGAAATCAAGATTTTAACATAGAAAGCAAAGAAGTGCAAGTCAAACAATACATCATAACTTTAATACTACATACACTATAATTCAACAAAATCATTATTTAATTTTTATATGAAGAAAATAAAGTGTTATAGATTATATGTTGCATTTATTTATTCTTAACACTACATTACCTAATTTTATGCTGTGTCATAAAACATTACCAAAAATAAATCCTTTTAAATGTTAATTTGAACTTTTAAGACTTGTATAGGTTTTTGTTTTGTTTATTTTACTTTAGAGTTTTAAGCAGTTAAATGTCTGCTATTTGGTCTGCAAAATAATCTAAATGCAAGTATTCCATGTATTCTTTTTATAAAATTTAAATAATTTATATATATATATATATATATTCCATGTATTCTGATAAATAAATAAGTGCTTGGATTTCAATTAAATATATAGCTAAGTACTATTTGATATTAACTTTTTGAGGGTGTTATATACATTTAAAATGAGTTTGATAATAGAACTTCTGAAATGTATAAATCATTATTTTGCCAAAAAACTTGCCCACCACTAGATAAAATATTTCCTGAAGTGGTGTATTACAGTTGGTAGACAATCAAAAGTTCTCATATCAAACTAGAGTCTATAAAATTATAGTAGGAGATCAAAATAAAATAGTTATCCCTAAAATATGTTTAATATAAATACAACAAAATTTGCATACCATGGACAACTTAAAACTTATATCCCAACTCCTACTATAATTTTATAGGCTCTATTTTAACATTTGGATAGTCTTGACTAATATCCAATATGTAAGGACTTTATTCTTCCCCTCCCCTGCAATTTTCAGAAGAAGTGTTTTACCTTTGAGTTTTTGTTGCCTTTCCTAAGCAGGATAAGAGTTAAAGTTCTCTTAAGGAAAAAGAATATGTACAAAAGACACTGATATTCACTACCAACTATGATTTTCTCTGTTTCATAGAGAGACTTGGCACCTGGCAATAATAACAGTAGAATGTGAAGTAATATACAGCTTTCTCTTCAGTTGCTGATCTTACCAATATGAAGTATGTTTCTTCATAGTCAAATTGTCAATGATAGATGTTATTGTGTTTATTTTATCAGCTTTCTAAAATTTGAGCCACATTCTGTCACTCCAGTGTTGCCCTGTGTAAAGTCCTACAATGACTTTTCTTCACAATTAATATAAAGTCTGAAATTCTTGCCAATGGGTTACAAATTTCCATGTGAAATGAAACTATGTCCATTAAACTTTCCTGACAGCTACCACTCTCCCATGTTTTTCTTTCAATTTGATCTATTAAGTTATAAATTTCCAAAAATATGAAAAGGACTTCCCACTGTAAGACTTTTGACATACTTTTTCATGGATATTTTACTCCTATGCATTTATATGCACTCCAACTTCTTGGGTCACCTCTTCTGTGTGCCTTCTTCCAAGAGAACATTCCTGTCATCAAAAAAGAGCACCCCCTTAACATGTTTTGCCTCCAAATACTGCTATTTAACTCTTTCATGGCACAGATCATTAATTGATATTAAGTCAAAGTTTGATTATAATTTTATTATCCTTCTCACTGCCGTATAACCTCCTGAGGACAGTTTTTCTTTCCATGCTCGCTCTTCTATTCACTGTACATAGCACCATTCCCACACAAAAAACACACACAGACTATTCAAAGAAGAGAGGAGGCTTGTAATGATTAGATTTGGTACATTGCATGTTCATGAGAAATATCAGTCACTCTGGAAAGCTGTGTAAAGGATCCTCAAGTTACTGAAAATAGAACTACCATTTGACCCAACAATTTCACTACTGAGTATCTATACAAAGGACACAAAAACAATAATTCAAGAAAGATACATGTACCCAGATGTTTATTGCAGCACTATTTACAATTGCCAAGAGATGGAAAAGACTTAAATGCCCCAACACTGATAAATGGCTGAAAAAGATGTGGTGTATTGACACAATGGAATGTTATTCATCAATCAAGGAAGACAAACTTAATGCCATTCACAGCAACATGAATGGAGCTAGAAAGAATCATGTTAGCAGAAATAAACTGAAAGGAAAAGAGACATATGGGATGGTCTCAGTTATATAAAAGATATAGGGAAAACAAACAGATAAGAAAAATTTAAAACTGACAGCAGAATTGCAGCAAACAGCAAGAGGAGGATGTAGGTAGAATCTGGGGAGGGGGAGGGCATAGAGATTAAGATTGTTCACAGGTGGTAAGTGATGGGAATGCCTCAGGGTAGACAAGGGGGCAATATGTGTGTGCTTGTGTGCAATTAATTAACAAAAGAAATACTTAGAGAATTCTGAGTGCACTACATTTGTCTGCCACTATGTCTGTAAAGCATTTCCTATACCTTGTGCTCAATACTTGATTTACAGGCTAAAAGCATCCTATCCAGCTTTCACTTACATTTGTCTGAAGTCAGTCCCTATTACTTAATGAAAACGTGCCTAATGAGCAATATCCATGAGACTTTTTTTCGCCTTTCATCCAGCTTCCCTTGAAAGAAATCATGCTATTTATTAATTCAAAATGGTTTTATTTCTTATTCATCTCACTTTGCATTGACTTTCCTGAAGGTCACCTTGTTCTCTTTTTAAAAATATTCTCAATCCCTGATATCGATACTTCTAAGAATGTGGTTCCATTTTAATATCAGCTCATGTGAATATCAAATGAGTGTGCATAAGCTTCTCCCACAGCAGAGTTTTGACATTAAGAAAATTAAAATATGCCCTAATCATAGAATGTTTTAACTGTTGTCTGACATTTTAAAGGATTTTCTCATGAATTTCAGAATAGATTATACTCCTGCCTGGCTTCTTGGGTATAAAAAATAATCTTCTAAGTGATTTAAACTTTATTTCTAATTTATAATAGAGAAAGTATGAAAAGCAGAAAGGGGGGGGGCTTCTCTAATTGTCTTTACCTACAGGAAACCAAGGAATTTTTTTTATTATTATCAAATCATATATAGCTTATTACTATTAATAACTTGATTCTTACAGGAGTATAATAGACATATTGTAATAGGAATCTACTTAGTGATTTTTGCAAAAGCTCCAGGGACAAAAAAATCCTAATTTTAAAAAATATTCATGCAAAAAGCTAACTATCTAATTAACCTTAGGATATTCTTCCCCCCCGCACCTCCATGGGAGAGTTCAAAGTTTAGTATTTTCTCTTACCAGTGTTAAATAAGCTGAGGTTATTATATTTTCATGTGATAGTTTTACATATGAGTGATGCTTGCTACTTAATAATATTAATGTTTACATATCTACATTTTGACATATATTTTTCATGTTTTAATATGACCCCTGATTTTTCTATATTGGCTATTGAAAATAAATTTATTCTTATCTTGGACCTATGGGACCAGAATGGACTTTGCATACTTTTTAGTTTTCAGAGTGTCTCTATTCTTGACCTCTGAGCTCAGATAGCTTAGGGTAGCTCTAAACAACTTGACGTTCATTCCCACGGTCACACTGCCACACCTCTAATGTTTTACATATAAAATTCCATCCTTTTCTATATTCAGTAAGTATTTATTGGGTTTTCACTATATCTTGATAAAAAAAAAATACTATTTTTGGCATTTGGCAAGCATGAATTAAAAGGGATGGAAAATTTCCTGATGCTTAAAATATTGTAAGTAGAAGACATAATATACAAAAATAATATAAAATTGCATAGATTGCTTGTTATGTTATTAGGCACAAATAAAAGAGGGAAAAGTGAGTGTGGTCAAAGGAAGCAAAAGTATCAGAGGGAAACCTGGTAACAAATTCAGGTGATGAAGTTGGGTAGCTTTGATAAAATGGAATTTTATAAAGAAGAAAATGAATGGATAAAGCTCAGGTGACATAAAACAAGTAAAACATCAAGTCCAGGAGAAGTAGAAGTAGAATTAAAGTATGGGGAAAACAACAACTGGAATGATGTGATCAGAGGATATGGTGAAACACGAGGAAAATTCAGACACCCTGGTAAGTACCTCCACATTCTTGAGATTTGATAGAAGTGTCTTTGAGTATTACTTGGTTGTATGAGCAAAAGAGAAGGAAGATCAGTTGCTGGCTATCACTGTATCAAAACATATAGATGACTTCAACCAGTAGCATTATTTTCTATATATTTTTAAAAATCTAGAGTGTTTCTACTTCAATTGTTAATCATCCTTTAAGATTAAACTACTCTCAACTGCCTTATGAAAAAATTTCTCATAGCTACATATTTATACATGTACACAAACAGAATAAGCACATTTACCCTATCAACTTCCATAGTGCCTATTTTTGTCAGGAAATTATTTAATATAATATACAATTTATTTTCCTTCATAGACTATCTTCTAGATCTTCTTGGAGTCAAGAATTATTGCATATGTACACACACAAACACACACACACACACACATATATATATATATACATATATATATTCATGACCTCAAATCATCGTTGGGATGTAAAAGGTGAAATTAGTAATGCTTGCATGATTTACAAAATATTAGAGTCCATAAAATAAGGTAAGTTTTGATAACTGATAATATATTCACTTTGCCATCAAGGAATCATGCAGATTGGGCAAATTATTCAAAAATGATTTTTGAAGCAAGGGGGATTATCAGATATTATAATATCATGACTTAAACTTAAAAATTATATTGTCTTTTAACAATAATGTCATATCTCAGTCTGTTTTAGTGTTTAACATAGTTTCCAACAAAATATTTACTAGAAATTTTGCTATCTTCCTAAACATATCATGTTTAGAATATATATAAATGACAATGAATTTGTTTGATACAATTCAATAGTATAATGACTGAAGAAAATATTTAGAATACTAATTATCTGGGAAAAAAAGTTTTTGTTTCTAGATTCCAGCTCTTTAACATTTTAATTTTCTAATTAGGTTGAAATTATTTTCCTATATTTTATGTAGTAAAGAGCAAGAGATATGCATATATTCTATACTTGTATATTTATACATACATATCTGTTTGCACACATATGCATAAATATATTAGTTAAGTATATATGCAAATACATGTAACCATGTTTGTCATTGATAGCTGTAATGCCAGCTATAAAGGAACACCCACAAAAATTTGCCCAACTGGAAGTCTTAGCACATATTTTATTATATTTACCATCAAATAATAACTATCTGTCTATAGTTTTCTCATCATTTCTACTGGACCATGATATTAATTTTTCTAAAATAGAGACCTTTTAACTGGATTAAATTGTAATGTTTCTATACACAATAAACACCAAAATTTCAAGTGAATTCAAGCTTATTTCCCCAATGACACTTTCAGTATTCTGTACAAAGAAATGCATGATTATATACATAAATTATACTTTCACGAGTCCTTATCATGTACATGATTTCATTAATAAACATCTTGATGTTTTAAGTTGTAAAATGGGGATAACCTGGCTTCTATTTTAGAATTTAAAGTAAGAAAATTTATAAATGGCTGAATGTACTACTTGGAATATAAGTTAGTA
Organism: Uropsilus gracilis; assembly: GCA_004024945.1. Taxonomy (NCBI): domain Eukaryota; kingdom Metazoa; phylum Chordata; class Mammalia; order Eulipotyphla; family Talpidae; genus Uropsilus; species Uropsilus gracilis. The sequence continues at coordinate 149,160 of PVHY01001262.1, forward strand.
TTCATCAGTAGTGAATTTTAATTGCTAAATTTTCATGTTTTACAGTCACTTCAGGTGTATAGTATTTGATATAAATATTGTTCCATATTAGTCTTCAAAATTCAAGTATTTTTGATCAATATTACCTCTGTCAACAGTATGTAAAATATTAGAATTAATCTGAAGCAAACACAATCAGTAAAGGGGAAATCTGAAATGCTGCAGTGATTTTCCACTGGTAATATTGTTTGCCACATATTTGAACATTGATAACATTGAGAGTAGTCTTTTTTAAATATGCCAAGTTTTATAAAAACAGAAGTGATTTTTTTTCCTTCTGTTACAATTTTTCCATCATTTATTAAGGAAAATATTGTTAAAATACGTTTTATCATATGTTGCAAAATCTGGTAGAAAAAAATCCTTTTGAAATCATTCTCATTTTACTTAATAAGATTGAAAAAACAAACTTATATAAAGTACCTCTAAAGTGTCATGACTCTAAATACAAAGTGAAAACTTTGTTACAATTAATTTTTAATCTCTGATATATACTTTGACATCTTCCAAACATCTAGAACTGGTTGCTTTTGGAAGAATCTAGTAGAAAATTTTATCAAAGAAGCTTGGAAATCAAAGATGTGGGTTTTAGATTTTTTATCCTTGCATCATTCTCATTTTGAGGAAACCACAATTATGTTTACATCAAACTTTCCACTTCCACAGCTGCATGCACCCACCTCAATAAGACTATAGTAAAAAATGATAAAAATGCACTGATAGGTCTCCATTATCTATTATCTATTTGTATCTATTATCATGAAATTCAAGTTAGGTTCTAAAATAAATATACCAGAACAGGATTTTACAATTGCAGCACATATCCATTCATCTATCTGCACATCTACTCATCTTAGTTACCTTCTTTCTTCGCAGTTTTTCTATTACCTAGTGAATACCACCTCATATGTTCATGCCTTTGATGACAATCCTTCTCACTGACTTAAGGATATGATTCCAGAAACTGTCCTTTATTTCTTATTTCTTCTAAATTCCCCACCCAAGAAATTTATTTTTACTAGCAAAGAATTCTCCAGTTTGTTCCCATGTTAATTTTCTTCTCTAGCTCTCTAGCAGGAAATATTCTACTCTCTGAAGGAAATTATTATGAGAAAGAATTATTTTATCCAGTCCTCAATTTCTTTCCTCTTCATCTTGCTTAACTTCATCCAATAAAGTTTTTATACCAAGTGCTAGTATTAACATTATTACTTTTTTCAAGACTTTTTCAGTGTATATGTCAGGGAGAGAAACTGATTTTCCCGAAATTGCTTATGTAAATGTATTTTCAATCAATTAAATTTAATTTTATAAAATGTTGTATAATTCAGCATTCATCTTATGTGGCCTATTGTAATAATTTACATGTATCTCATTTTCCCCTATTTATTTTTTATCTAAATTATGGTTGTTCTCTGTCAGTTTTCTTTACTGACTCTATAATATATCCCTCAACCTCTAACTTTAGGAATATCTCCACTGCTAAGTATTTTTACCAAACTCTTTACTATCTAATGTGTTTAAATATACACACAACCTTATATTTTAAAATAGTATAGCTATTTTAGTATAGAGATTTGAATAGATATTAGTTAAATATATGACAGATGAAAATGACAGACAATAGGTGATAGAGAGGTAAGAGATGACAAATAGATGGATGCATGGGTGGATGCATGAGTGGATGGATGGATGGATGGATGGATGGATGGATGGATGGATGGATGGATGGATGGATGGATGGATGGATGGATGGATGGATGGCTGGATGGATGGATGGATGGATGGATGGATATGTCTAAATTACTGTCTCTAGCATAGACCACTCCTTGCACTTGATGCAATTATCCAAAAGCTTATTTGAAAATTCAGCACGATGTCTAGTAGGAATCTCAGTTTTAATACTTCTTAAGTTCACTTCCTTTTAGTCCATACACAAACATACTTTATCTTCAACATTTGCATCATAATGAATAGAAATATGGCTTCAATAAAAATGATAAATATCAGGAACCCGAGATCTTCCCTCTTTAATGGTTAACATCCATTTACCCCCAAATCCTAATCTACCACCTTCAAAATTTATCCAGCACATTCAGTTCTTGGTTTCCCTGCTGCTATAATCTTGGTTCATTGAACTGAGGTCTCACAATTTTGTTATTGAATAAGCCCCCAGACAATTATTCCTGATTTTGCCTTGTCTCTGAGACATTCTCTTCTCAATACTTCAGCTAGGTGGATTGTCAGTTATATTTTTTAAATTCATAATTGACATTCAAGATCTACTCCTGTTTAAAGTTTTTGGTGTGATATGGTTTGGAATACATATACATTCTACCTATACACACATATATGTATAGGTTTGTATATGTATACATATATGTATATATATATATATATCTTTGTATGTATACCCATGAAACTGTCACTGAAATCAACAGCAGTCTGTTTATTTTTTTTTTATTTTTTTAATTCATTATATTGATTTGTCACAATTGTGTATTAATTGATCCTTCCTCTCCCTCCATATCCCCCCTCAGTATCCCCCCTCCAGTCATTCCATCTCCCATTTTTCTGCAATTTGTTGGTTGGTTAAGTTGATGTTCAGTTGTTGGTTGTTTGGCCCAAGAGCAGTCTGTTTAAATTATAAATTGAATGGTGCTCTATATGCTTTCTTTTGCGCACAGAGAAAAAAAAAATAAAAAAAGAATCCTTTGACCTAGGAGGTAGAACATAATTTGGTTTGTCACTTCCTAGAGTTCATTTTCAGTCTTAATGGTCTTTCCTCTTTCATATGTCCCTGATAAACCTGGTTTCCATTCTTCCTCAAACACACTTATTCACTAAAATTCCATTAATTTACTGTCACTTCACTTCTAATATTTTATAAAGCTAGTCTTTCCCGACCCCAGCTATTTACTCAAGGTACCTCCCCAGTGATACCTTCCAGTTAATACCCTCACTAAAACTGAGCTCCATACCCTTTCCCAGCTTCCTATTTCTGCTCAACACTTATCATCATTCAAATCAGTCTGTTTTCTATATATAATAATTCTGTATAAATTTCTACAATACATACTATTTCTATATGTTATATACATCATTATATATCTTACTTAAATTGACAATTCTACTTACAGAATGTAAGGCCTATGGAAATATGTATTTTGGTTTATTTTTATTCATTGTTCTATCTAAAGTACCTAGAATAGAGAGTGGCATATAGTTGTTGGATAAATAACTGATTAAAACACCACAGATAAGGCATATAGAGTTTTAAACATGGTTTCTTTATACATACAATTACTATTGTATGTTATTCTTCTGCTACCACTTCCAGCCAGCAGTTATTTTAGTCAAGAATCATATTCTTAACTTTTATTTATAAACCTTCCTGCCTGTTAGCACCATTAGTTCCTCTCCTGCTACTCTTCCTTTATCTTCCCCTTCTCCTTTTATTTCAACCAGCTGTGTCATAGACTACTGATTACACAAAGAGCGGGATGAGAAAGATGTTCTATTGTGTGAAATATAAAATATATATTATTTCCATAATTCAAAAAGAACAGAGAAAAAATTCCAAAGATTTCCTAAAATAGCGATTGTTTTATATTTTAACCACATTGTTTTCAAATTATTCAACTTGTGCAGATTTTCTGACAATTCAGACTTGCTAATAAAATTTTATTATATTTGTGAATATTTTAAAATTTGTTTCATCCTTTACTTTTTATGTTGTTTCCTTGATTTCTATCAAACAAACATCATTTGTCAGAGCTCTTTTGTAATATGTTTTAATTTTTTTCAAAAATTAAATTGTAAATTGTTACTCTGGAAACAGAATGTGTGATATGGAATTTCAATCAAAATTTAAAGCTCATCATTTATCTCTAAATGGTATCTAATCTCACCTGACCTACCTCTGGATTAAGGTATAGATCAGCAATAGATATGAACAACCTCTCTCCCATACTCACAATGAAGACATTTGAAAAATTTTAGGCTTATTCCTCATTATTCCATTTATCTTCTTATTAGATTTACTATTTTAAATCATCAGAATGTTACAGATTATTGGCTTTTTCTATAATCAGACACCCAGTAATGTAGGTGCATAACAAAGGACAATTTTTTAAACTCCTAAGGAGTGAGATTTGGTTATAGGTGTGTATATCCTCAAAATCACAAGGACGCAATCAGACAAACTTTTATAAAATATCCCAAAATCCACATTTGTCATTTCATGTGGAAATTGGAGGATGTTCTGCCTATTTTTCAGAAGTTAAAAAATATCCCTTCTAACTTTCTCAAAGCAGTAGCTTTAAGACAAAAGTCCTTGGTAAGCTTTCAACATTACAAAATTAATAACATTCCTCAGTGTTCTCTGACCATTTTATTCTTTTAACATTTTGACTCAATGATGAAGTTTAAACTATGTAAGAACCAAGAAAGTAAATATCATCTGAGGCAATAATCTTTCACTGGAGCCAAGCTGAAAGTCAGTCTTTTGGGGAGATTGAATCTGTCATAACACTGGACTGTTTTCTTATCAGCAAGCCATTCCTTTTTAATAGGAGCGGAATCTTAAAGGGGATGGAAACAAATTAAATGAGTTTTATCAGTATTTCCTTCAAGATGTTATTGTGCTGTTCATTGGGGGAAGATTTCAAAAGAGAAAGCAAACAGAATGTTGTGTCTGAAAGAAGTAATTAAATCCTCAATTTGCCTACAATCATTTATGTGTAATAGTAGCAATTCAAAATTTGATTAATAGCATGATCTCTTTCTGGTAATTAAACTTCCTGCCAAATTTCCTAAAATTAAGATGTTTACACAAGCCCCACATCTTCCAATGCTTTATGAAGAATTTCTCAAGATTACGGTTCTAATAAAATTTCCTAGCTCTAATATCATTTGTGCTCCTAGAGAAGAACAAGAATATTGGAGCTTTCCATCTCACTGAAGATGAGGAATGGAGGTATATTGTCATTATTTCATGTGACTTTTCCTTGGCCACTCCATCATGCAGCCCAGACATTAGAAGTAGTATTGCTGGCCTTAATACACAGCATAACAACCTGTACAAAACTCTTACTGTTGGACTTTGAATCGATGCTAACTTTCTTAGGTTCTTAATTGTTTTTTTTAAGTAAAGGTCTGAAAATCTTTCATATTATTAAATAATCTTGAAAAAGACATAGATACCTAATCTGAATCCATCTTAGCAGAACAATGTCAACTGAATAGAAGAAGAAGCAAGACTAGTAAAGTCAGGAAACAAAAACAGGGGAAAAAATGGCATAAGTGCGGAAAGAAGCAGGTAAATCCCCCAAAATTAAGTAGTAAAAGAGGAAGTAATCAAAAAACTAAGAACAGCATTCATTGACTTGGGTTCTTCTTGAAAACACAAGATATATATATATATATATATATATATATATATATATATATATATATATATACTGTTCACACATAACCTACATTAGCTAATTGCTATTTATAGATAAAGAATTTGTACTGATCACAAGGAATCTCACTGATTTTTCATAATTATTCCTGGTAAGGTTTGTCTAAGGAGGTGCTAACAAATTATCAGCCACTTAATAAAATTGTTTAAAAATGATTGAAGAAAAGAAAACCTTGACATAAAAAAATTGGTTAGTAAAAACAGATTCAAAATAGTTGAGTACAAATTCAATAAAAAATTCCATAGGTACCAGGTTTCCTGTACATTGACAAGTATATTTTCTTTCCTGTTTTATGATTATAAGCTAGGTATTCAAAATCAAATGAGCCATGTAATAGACATCATTAAAGAGAAGTGTTTGTCTAAGCAAAGACCTAAACATGGAGAAAATGAAATGCTTTAATTAAAACATATTTACAGAAAATAATAATTATAAATTATTCTAATAATTATTCTAAATTATTCATAAATATCTAATCTGAAGCTTAATGCCTGGTGACAGATATCATTAATACAAAGTTCTATACCTAAATAACCATCTTTTTTATGGAATTAGGAAAGGAAAGAGCTTGTCTTACAAGTCATCTTTCTTACCACTTTTTATCCACAACCTACATCTTCTGTACTAGTGGGAAAAATATTTCTTGGTTATCTGTACTAGTGGGAAAAGTATTTCTGCTGAAAACATAATAGGTATATGTTTGATTAAATATCTTCCTCGTCAACAATGCTCATCCAGAAATAAATAGAAAAGGAAATATTGGGAGCAATTCTTTGAATTCACATATTTCCTTTTATCTGCTTTGCTATTTGAACTCTCTTTGCTTAAATCCATGGAAAACAAGGAGGCTTTCAGAGAGGCAAACATTTTTTTTTTTGATCGACAACCAAAAGTAAATTCAAGAAAGCAATAGTATTCATAAGCAGAAATAGATCAAATAGTAAGCACAATCTATACTTTATTATTTTTTTAATTTCAATTTTAAAAAATAATAAAATGATATTTTCATAAATTGTACACTTTGATCAGTGGAGAGTAAATTGTTGTGTTATACCTCATCATTCTACAGAATATTTCTGTGCAATTTTTATAAGCCAGGACATTGTTTCCATAATCAAAACATATCCATTAGAATAAAGAAATTGACATTATGATATTGATAAATATTCACAGTAGTTATCTCTAAAACATAATGACTTAAATCAACAAACTCCCCTTTTTTTTTTTAAATTTGAAAGTCTGTGGTCCAGGAATCTGGGTATGGATTAATTGGTTTTCCATTTGGTCATAATGAGGAAATGTAAAGGACAAATACTTTAGGAAAAAAAAACCAGTAAAGGTGAAACTCTAAAGCTAGTCATCAACATATGCATTCTAGTGAAAGGACACAAAATTGAATGGGTTAGGGTAAAAAACTGTAATCTGGAAATAGTAGAATGGAATCAGGTCTCAAACATAATCTGGTCAAAATCATACTGGTACATATTTGCGTAGTATCAGTGCTTTAATTAATTATTCTACACCGATGGCAACTTTTGGAGCATTTGATCAAATATCAGTTAAAAACAATACATTGGCTGTTTTAAAGAGTTATCTATTAACAGTAAGAAAAGTATCAGAACATTACTAAGAAGTCAAATATTGACCTTTATGTCAATGGCTAATATTCTTCCATAGTTGATTTTCTTCACAGTCTATCCATGAAAAAATATATTTTGATTGAAAATCGATTTTAGAAAATCAATGACTTTACTATCAACTAGGAATGCATAAAATCATATATATTTTTAAGTTTAATTTACCTTGTAATTGTATAGGATATTAAATGCTTTGGACTAGATATTTGTGAATGCATATCTACTCATTAATAATTAAGATATATCACTGTTATATTTTTCCTTTTGGGAAGATTGCTCATTTTGGACATATTCAGTAGATCTCTTAATATAACACTATTTTTGATTCCCAACTTTGAAGAGGTGAAGCATTGATTTGTGATAAAGTATAGTGTATGTGAAAGGAGACCATATCGTCTTTCACCCTAGGATAGTGCAACTCCTTTCTGAAACCAAGGAAGTAGAACAATAAGAAAAAATTCTGAAATTTGCTTTCAAAATTAAGATCAATATGTCACTGTAGTTGGATTATTTTTACTAGTTTTGCTATATCTTAATGTACAAAAAAGTAGTTATGAAAAAACATATACAGCTTATCTATATATACTTGTGATTGGTTGAAGTATCTCTGTGAAATCAATGCGAAGGATTTGCTGAGAAGTGATTCATTCAGTACTAACTTCCTTCATCTCAAGTTTTTACTAGTATAAATAGCAAAATCATGTATTATGTAATGGCTTTAAAGTATTCTATTGAACTCCTTTGATAAAAATTAACTGACTACAAAGAAATTAAGTCACTGCAAAGAAAAAACAGTTTGAAAAAACTTTACTTTCTTTTTGAGCAAAAACACAATTGCTCAGTATGAGGACTTGAGGGTCACCATTTTAGCCCTCTCGTGACAGGCAAGTAGTACTTTGCTCTTGAAAGATCATGATGAAATTCCATACATTTTCCCCATATTAGTCCCTACATATAAAATGATAACAATTCTCACCTCTGAAAGCCAAAAGAAAGGAGTTAACATTTTTTGAAGGGTTTGTTCCTTCAGAGAGTAAGCTGTATGGTTAATCAGGATGAGAGGGAAATGAGTCTGGTAGGGTATACACATGCACACATACAGCTCTGTCAGTAGACTGGACTGCAAAAAATTCACCTCCCCAAACCTAAATATGTACCAAATCAAATTTCCCAGGGAAAACTTGCCTATTTTGGAAGCAATATATTCAAGAAAACACTAAGAATGCAAAAAATTTTAACAAATGCACCAAGTTAAATCCATTAAAAATAATTAAAATTAAAAGCATTTTTGAAGTATTTTACAAAAAAAATAAAAATAAAAACCTGATACAGACCCAATCTAGGTATGGGTTATTCTAACAAAAGTGTGTTTAAAAAAAGTTTTTTAATAAAAGAAAGCAAGACAATTAATTATAGGGCAATATTAATATCAGAGATCTATAAATGTGAAAATAAAGCTAAATACTTTCAACTCTAGCAATGGCTTAGTGAATTTCTTTTAGGTCTTTTAAAAACTTAAGTATTAGAGAACTGTATCCTGAAACTGGTAAATATATTTATATACACCAGATTTCCCTAAAGTACAAATAGACACATAAAATCATGAAATGTTTCATCACTAATATTGCTTAAATTTTAACTACATAACTCATCTTAACAAATTAATCATCTACTCATTACGATTGTATGCATTCTTAACTTTCCCGAAATTTGAAAAGATAATCAACTTACCCATTGGTGTATCTAATAATAACAAAATAGCAATAGTATTAATAATAAAAATAATGGCATTGAAAGTTGGGTGGGTTTTTGCATAAGGTAGTTATAGTTTCTAAGAAAAAGAAAGGATAAAGCCTTGAGTGGTACAAAATTTTAAATATGACATGAAGCATAGTAAATGATAGGAAAAATCACTGGGGAAATTTTTTTAAGGCTGAATTGCTTTTCAAGGTCCATTCAGACTCTTCAAAAAATTGTTCTCAAGGTAACCTTTGGGAAGGATTGCCCTGTAATTTCTTCAGGGTCCTCTGTGAATACCCTCTCCATGTAACTGAAGAAAATTCACCTACTCCAGATGATTTGGGTCAATTAGAAGTTGTAAGTTATTTTCTTATTTTCCAAAAGTGCCTCAATCTATCTAACACCCCAAACTTAGGTGCCTCCTCTCTCATGTATACTACCTGATAAATTTCCTTTCCTTTTTTTTTTCTGGCCAGAGATCCCAGGATTGAATGTGAAATGTATTCCCAATGCTCTGACCAAAACTTAGTAAAGAGCTATTACCTTCCTACTCCCTGATATGATTGCTCTCTGTATGAAGTCTCAAATTGTATTAGATTCTGTTGCTGTGTAATATTAGATTGTAATGCCTCCCATGCCTTCCATGTTCACACATACATTACTTCAAATGTAGGATTGCCAAAGATGCTAGTTTTCAGTTAATTCACTTTATATGTGTGTGCATTCGTTTGTGTAGTTCCCTTCATGAAAGTAAAGGTTAAAGTGACTTATTTTATGTAGTATATATAATGTTTCCAAGAAATATCAGTCTTATCACCAAACATTCTTTCCAAAAAAAAAAAAAGGCAATTAGATTAGTAGATAAATATTTCATTGTGTGGTGACAGTCACATATTTTATCTTCCATTCATTCTACTTTACGCATTCTACTCCCATCTCTTTTACTTAAGCCTATATGCTTATTAAAATATAAGCTCTGATAAGAATCATATATTCAATCCTAACTATTCAGATCATCTCTCTTTCTTAAATAATTAATGCTCTTAATAATGTTTTCTCATTCATATTATCAATGAACTGTCCCCAAAAACATATATTCTGCTACTATCTAGATGTTAGAATAATACTGAGGGCAAAAAGACAACCAAAGTAAAATATCTGTCCTCAATTAAATAATAATAAGAATGAAAAACACCTTAGGATAACTATTTGAAATACCAATTTCTCTTTTCATCATCTGTTTCTTGTAAGAAATAGCCATTTAGCTTTCCATATTGCATATTATGTCATGTCAGTGACTTATATTGCTTAATTATTACCTCATAATTTTTACTGTTCTATGTCTGGATACAGTGCTATTAGGTGTTCTGGCCAGAAATTTGCAAGGTCAACACCAGTCTAAACCATGATGTGTTCTAATTTGGTGCCCAGCATAATTTTTGACATTTATTAGCTATTTTATACATTTATTTCTTTGAGGTTATAAAAGCCCCAGATATTAGTTAGGGTAATTCTAAAATCCTATATACTTCCAAGTTACCTGTTACTTGACCCTAGCCACAACATGGCAGATGAGGAAATTAAGCATCCTCAACAAAGAAAAGGTATTGTGAGGACCATCTTAGAATTATCCCAGTAACACCACGTCCATTAAACTTGTTAAGGTTGTTTTTTTTTTTACTTTTTTCTCCATCCAAGAGATTGCAAACCAACATATTTAAGGAAAAACTGTTAGGTATCAAAGATTTACTCCCCTCCTATAGTTCTAGAAAAGATGAAATTCAAAGGTTCTAGAAGGTAAAAGTGTCAACCAAGGTGTAGAGGTGATAAAATTATGTCAAGTTGAGAAAAAAAAAAGAGCAATTTTCTCACCAATTTTCTCACTTTTTAAAAGTAACATTGCATTATGATATTATAAGAACTAAAAACATTCACTTGAAGATCAACATTATATATAATGAATTAAGGTCATCTCTCATAGTCTAATATTTTACCATACCATTACTTTTATACTCTGCTTGTATATTTTCACTATATACTCCATGTGAGTGAAAGAATTAAGAGTTTGTCTCTTTCTGTCTGGATTATTTCACTAAGTATAATTCTTTCTACATACATCTGTGTTATTGTACTTAGCCAGATTTTGTCTTTTTATGCCATTGTTCTTGTTCATTTATCAATCAGTGGTCACTTAGGTTATGCAGTTCTTGAGGGTACATGCAGCACTTTAATTTAGTTTTTTTAATACCAGGAAGAATAACCATTGGATTAGATGGAATTTCTACTTTTTTTTTTTATGAATCTCCATACTGTTTTTTATAAAGGCTGCAACAGCACACATTTCTTTCGACTGTATTTAAGATTTTCCTTCTTTCAACAAACTCTTCGACATTTAATTCCTTGTTTTATGCATCATTCTCAAAATGTTGAGGTGATATTTCTTTGTCTGAATTGCACTTACCTATGAATAAGATGTTGAATGTCTTTTCACATGGTTATTGGCCATCTACATATCTTTCTTGAAGAACAGTATATTAGGAACTTCTGCCATTTTTAATGATGACTTTTGGTTGCTGTTGAGTTATATGAAGTTATTTGTGTGTTCTGGTTACTAACCCTTTGGTTAGATGCATGATACACAGATACTTTCTACCACATAATAGGTTGCCCACTCATTTTAAAGCAAATTTATTTTTCTGCACAGGAGAGTATTAGTTTTATATAGTCCCAATTTTATTGTTAGTTGCTTTTGTTTCCCTTATTATTGTAGTTGAGTATCCAAAAACATCTAGAAGGCTATATCAAATAACATTTATCCCATATTTTTTCTATGAATCTTCATGATTTCCAGTGAAGTTTTGCTAACAAACTAAATGCGCTGGACAGATTAGAATATACAAAATATGTATGCATATATATACATATATATATACACACAAAATAAAATACTCAACTATTAAAGTTGAAATTTGTTGTTTATGACAACATGGCTGGTACTAGAGGGGTTCATGCTAATGAAATAATTCAGAAGCAGAAAGACAAACACTAGATGATTTCACTCATATGATACATATATAAAAACACAAATATGACATATATTGTAAAGAGCAGGCCACAGGGTGTGATAAAGGACAATTAGAGAGGTTGTTAGCCTCAGGCTGAGGGCTGATTGGAAGTATGCACCAAACAGAGGGTTTATTACCCTGGTAACCAACTATTATAGAGCCAAGAGAATGTTTTATGACTTAAAACAAGGGAGGCAAATGGCTAATGCACAATTAAATTAGGTAAAATATTAGTTCCTGTGAAATAATTGGGGGCAGGTGATTCACTCATAAATTTGTTGGTCTCTCCCAAGGAATGTTTCTTAAGGAACATTGGAGGAATGGCAATACTGCTGCTCAATGGAGGTAAGAGTGGAATGAAGTTTTCTTCATCCACAGCATGAGTCCAGATTGGCCTTAGCTTTCAGCCTCTGACTATATATATATAGTATACTATATATATATATATATATAGTATACTATATATATATACCATATATATAGTATACCATATATATATATGGTATACTATATATATATATATATAGTATATATACCAATGGATTATGGTAGAGGATAATTGGTGCTTGGTGGTAAATGTGAAATGTGCCACATAATATGAACCTAAAGAAATGTGAACCTATGTCTCTATACCATATACAATGCTGTAAGTCAACATTAGCTCAATAAAAAGGTAATACAGGTTTTTTTTAAAGGAAAGTCTATTCTGTGATTTAATTTACATAAACAGATGCTTTATTTAACCACTTTCTCTTTTTTAAGGTTTTGAAAGGTTTAAATGTTGAAGGTTTTCAAGTATTTCTTATTAATATGTACCAGTGGGATATATAGTCTTATCAATAAACATGCTAATTGGGCTTAGTTGACAGTTGAGAAAGAAAGGGGTCACAAATTCAAAAACCTAAAGGGGCTATTCTGTTCATGTAAATGAAAGAAGTAACCTAAATTCATGTTAAATTCAAAACAGGTTGGAGGAGACTCTGGACTGGAGACCACATAACCTTTCTAGAGGGGCAACTTCTCTACAGTCCTCAGCAATTAGAAGTCTGAAAGTGTCTAATTGCTTCTATAAAAAATGTTCTAAATCCTAAATTGAGTGTTGGTATCAGACTTTTTTTTTCTAATATGTTTCTACAGCAAAATACCAGGCAAAACACATAAGGGCAGTGCAAGGTTTGAGCCAACAGTTCAGAAACTCTTCTTTTCAGCAAGAGAAGATAGTTCTCTGAGTTGAAACATCTGATAAAGATAGAGTTTGGGATAGAGCGTTTAGGATGCATTGCAGGTAATGAGAAAACAGAGTTTATTAGTAAGGAGAGAGGAGGGCACTGGAAGTAAATATGAAAGTCACAAAATGTGTCCAAATGCTTCACTTCCTAAGAAAACATATTTAATACAGCATTCATTGCAACCTTAGCTTTTGATACCAACTGTCAATGGATCACACAGCAATTCTGTCAGATAAGTGACAGTAAAATCCATGTAATCTCAGATCAAATCAAAACATGATAACTATTGTAGTGTTTCATAGGAACTATTTCTGCTTCTGAAAAGAACAGGACTACTTTACTGGATCTACTAAAAATGCTAAGGGCTTTGCATTCACTGTATGTATGTGTGTTTGTGTGTGTGTAAATATACTTATGTGTGTCTACCTGCACACCCTAATACCTACTCTCAGTTCACTGCATATTCATGCACATAATAGTCTTTTTCTCTGAATATGTTATTAGTGCAAAAGTTATCCACACTTTTAATTGGTATCTAGAAAAAAAAAGGTAAAACATGTTTAATCTCTAGTCCCAAAACCATAGGAGCATTTGATTTCTTGACTAAAAACAATATTTTAAATTTAAAACATTGTCTCTTTCATTGGTAAGTTAGACAAAGTATAAACTTGAATTCATACTTATTAAAATAACAAAAAAGAGGATGGGTTAGAAATGTTAGATCTATTCAGAAAATAGCAGTATTTAGGAAATAATATAGTTTCCTTTACTAATCACATTTTATTAGCATATGAAGAATATTTTAGGAAAGTAAGAGAAAAATGACTCAATACTTCCAGGTAGGATCCTCAAGAAGCTAGCATTTGAATTGCTCCATACAATTCAAAAGTTAGTCTCTGTCACATTCTTATCATCTATCTTGCATTCTACACTATACTGACTGCCTATAATAACTGAGATAATGTTGTCAATATGCCTACTTTAATGTTTTCTTCTCTCACATTTAATCAGTTAAGCATCTCATTGACAGGTAAGTAAGCTGACTACTTATAACATACATTTAAGCTGATATTCATTAAATAAATTATGTATCAAGTAAACAATATTCTGATGTTACATAGCTGATTTTATTAGTGTATCTAGTTATGGAGTTATGGAGGAGACATATTCAAGAGGAAATGGTGGCAGAAGTGATATCCTAACATTAAAAAAAATAAAAAGAAACAATTTCTCTCAGAAACAGTAATTTGCTTTGTTTGGATTATAAGAGGTTCTAAAATCAGTATTATTTAAACAATATAAAATGAACAAAGGAAACAGTACAAAGTTCCAAGCCAGTAAGAAAAGGATTCTAACAAGGGCTGATGTTGTTGACAATTCTGTACTCATCAAATGGTTTTTTTGCTAGCTAACTTCCATGGTAGCTATAGGATCCCCCTGGGTAAAAATAAAGATGCTCAAGGCCACAATCCCACAATGTTGTTGGGGATATTATATATGATGAAAAAGTCAACACGAAATTTGGCAAAATGTCTGACTTTGAGACTGTGTTTGTTTACTTGACACCCTTGGTAAACAGCTTGATAAAAACTGAAACCCGAAGTAATGATTGCTGTCAGCTATTTCACATGGACAGAGGATTCATTCTTTATCCCACTTCACATAGTAAAACTGACTTTAGTCACCATATCTCACTGGGCATTTTAATCCTCAATTGTGCCATAGTTAATGGCCTCCTGGCCACATTTTGTCTATCGTTCTTTATTTTTTTTCCCTCTTACACCCAGCATCAGCAATCAACTCTATCTTGTTGAATTTCTGTTTTATTTCTGATCCAATTATTTAGAAATGTGGTCTTGCTCATCTTTTCCCCTTTTTCTGAATAAATTATCTATTATTGCTATGTGCTGAGAGGAAGGGGAAATTTTAGAGCACATTTCAACAGCATCTGGTCTAAAGGTTAACATGTTTTTATAATAGATAACTGCAAGAAATGTTTTTTTTTTTTCCTTTTAACTTGGAAGAATGTTTTTAATTTGGAATGACTGTACTAGATATGTGAAATTTTATTTTGTTAAGTGTTGGTTAGGTCATTTCAGGACAAAATGAATTGTTAAAACTGAATACAATCAAATGAACTAACCTGAACATAGTATATAATACCATGTATAATGCTAAAAATATTAAATTTCCTTATAAAATTGGTCTTCCACAATGTTAACAGTGTTAACAATCAGCATTTAGCCATTTAAAATTTTAAACATGTCCTGTGGCAAACACTGTAGGTTTTATTCTCCTTTTCCTTAGCAAAACAGCCTTCATATTGTTGTAATGGCCAGTGAGCTCAGGTAGAAAATTAAGCCCACAAGCATCCTTACAAGTATTTGAGGCTGTGTGTCAGAGTTTCATATACTCTGAGTCTCCCATGTAAGGTTTCTAGAGGAATCCCATGTGACTTGCTGAAGAAGACAATTTAAAGAGCCTTCATTTATTGATATAGAGGTTTAGTTATTTTAGAACATGGGAATGGACTAACATAAAAAATTATTGGCACTGATAAGTATTAGCAAAGGAAATCCTCTCAAAGATCTGGAAACAAGAAAAATTGGGGTGGAAGCATAAATACAGATCTATTTGAGTGGGAATAAAAAGTGTAAAGCTCTGCATTGCTCTTTCAAATGCCCACCAGAAAGTGTCAACAAAGAAAAGGCAAAATTATTCAAACAAGTGACATAAGTCCCTTACTGGGAAACCCAGTTTTGCCATAATGAAGGTATGAAGTTGCTACAGAGATGAAGACTACCCATTGACCAACACTATTCATCCATAGTCATTAAATCTGCAACCTTACTGCTTGCTGATACCTAATACAGAAAACAGTTCTGAGTCCTTGATATGACACAATTTCTTGAACAGACTGACCCACCACACATTTTAAATGGAATACATTGGGATTGTTCTGTATACAAGTAAGCAGTTTGTTCTCATAAAGACTGTCACATGTTCTATTCATGGGTTTACCTTCTCTTCCTAGGGAGACCAGTTGACACTATAATATGAAAAACTGCAAAAGTGTTTGTTCCCTCAATATGAAATAGCAAATAAACGCATAACTGAACTGGAAACTATTTTTAAGATGTAGGGCATGTATAATAAACATAGGATGCATTTATATTATCTCATACTCCATTATCCAGAAGCTTCCATTGGAACATTGTAGTGACCTAACTGAAGAGTGAACTCAGAAACAGCAATTCATGAGGATATTTTGCTATTCTCTAGACATAATATACTAATAAAATGAGAAAACAATTTGTGGTAAGATTTCCTCAGATGGAAAGCTACTTTGGCTGGTATTAAGAGATACATTGTTAAATGGTCCCTTGTATTGTCATTGGCAATACTCAGTGAGAGTCATTATGTTTCCCATTCATACAAATCTGTCCTGGTGTCCAGTGAAACATGGATATAATATCATCAGTCATGTTGGTTCATTGCAGAACATTCTGAGGGACAACACTCAGTTCCGAGCTCTCTGATGGCCTATGTAAGGCTTGCTTAATGGCATACCACCTTCCACTTCCTCACCCTTTCCTTCAGAGATGGGTTTCTACATCTAAAATTCTATGTCACAGTCTTCTGAAGAGTCTAAACTGTGACTGATACTTCAGTAATATTTTTGTTCATGATTACAGAGGAAAGGAAAGTCCTTTAGAAATAATTACAGCATCCGTATGATGCATAGTGTGCAAAATTCTATATGTTAACGTGGGGGGGTGTAGTATCATACAATATGCTGCACTTTGCTTATAAGATGATCTCACTTTTCCAATGTTACCCATCAGGAAAACTATGAAGAAATTACAACAAAAAATGAAGAAAAAAGAAGAGGGAATGGTAAAAAAAAATCTACCTCTGAAAGACTATCAAAAATATTATCTTTTATTAACAATTTATTCAACTAGTGTCTTGGAACCTACTTGTTAAAGATGTTTTTAAACTTCATTGAGGCTCCTTTAGCAAGACAAAGAAGCATCATGATTCTGAGTGTGATAGCATTATTCCTTTACATTTCAAACCCTAACATCTTTTTCAGTAAGTTTCGTGTTGCCTTTTATGAGGTCTTGGTCTTGAAAAAAGAAAATCCTATAGCAATTTTCACTCTTTAGAAAATATAACAAATTATAAGAACATTGCTTCATATGATTTATTTTTATACCCGCCAATAATATGGAGTGGTTCCAATATTCCAGAAAACATTATTGCACAATTTATAATTAATACCCACTCAAGGTAAGACATTTTCTGAACTTTCCCTCCATAAATGTCCTCATTTTCTTTTAACTTCTCAGGTATGTTTTCCAGTATCTTTTCTTTCTGTTTTGTTCCAGATATCTTCCCACTCATCTGTTCCCTTCAACTACATTGAATCTTCTATTTTACATACCCATCGGAGTTTCATTTTCAATATTTTCTCCTCAATTCTATGTATTTTAATTGTTTTGTTTTCCCCGGAAATTCTTGTCTTCATTTTTTTCAGGTGGCTCATATAACCATAATAAACTATATTGCTTATTCCTTGTGTTTATCCACATTTATCTTTTTTAGAGCCAGTAACATATTAAAAACTCTAAGAGAACAGATTCCTTATCTCTCTTGCTCAATGACTAGAGCAGCTTCTGTTACACAGTAGACAACATATCATACTTAAGAATATATAGGTCAACTATGGCTGGCAGAAAAATGAAGGAAAGCATAAACAGCTGGGACTATATAAAACTAAAAAGTTTCTGTTCAGCAAAAGAGACAATAAACAAAACAAAAAGAAACCCAACCAACTGGGAGAAAATTTTTGCCCTGCAGACAAGCGACAAGGGTCTGATAACAAAGATCCACAAAGAGCTCCTACAGC